>ML780447.1:821636-839665 GCA_009831015.1 Picea engelmannii | reverse complement strand
GAGATTAATGGAAGTGGCACACCCTGCGTTTGTCCTAATTCCAAATGGTTTTAGAAGAGATTAGTGTATAGTTGGCACATCCTAGTTCGGTAGGACAGAAGTTGCAATTGTGGAGAAGAAAGTATAATTCCTTGTCTATGTAGGATTTAAAGATTTATACACGTGTGTGCAAAGACTCTTTCATATACTTAGTACTTATTATTTTATTTTTCATATACTTAGTACTAATTATTTTATTTTAATGCTTGTATTTAACATTAGATTGGTGTAGTCACACCATATTTACATTGTTAATGACATGACAAGGAATATTGTATTAAGTCAAACAGTATACAAAATTAGATTGGTGTAGTCACACCATATTACATTGTTAATGACATGGTGAGGAATATTGTATTAAGTTAACGAGTATACAAGGAAAAGGAAATTAAGGTAGCACACTTAGGTTATGGGGATTAAATTTGTCTTACACTATGTAGAGTATATTTATGGATAAACATTGTGTACTTAGTTTTTCAAAACTTCTAACCTTTCTAGTGGACACTCCACTCATCATCAAAGAAAACAAAATGTTTATATGTGGGAAACTAGTGTCCAGGTTTTGTATTTAAATGAAAACTTACAACACTTATCTAATGGTGGACAAGGTCGACACTCATTTTGTCTTCTTCTTTTAGGGTTTTGGGGGCCCTAGTCATGGGCACTAGCCTATCATGTGTTTATGTTAATGGTGTTAGCGACCCACGTGTAACGGATCCCTTGATCTTAACCCTTTTTAGCGGAGGCTCCATCAACTCTACCTTTGTTAGTGGAGGATCCATTACTTCCAGACCACTTTTTTGTCTTTCCTCGGCAGGTCGGACTGTCATTTCACAGTAGTGGTTTTAACTACCCATGTCAGCTCACCAAACTGTTTCTCCTGGCACCCTCCTTAGTGGAGTTTAGGTGGAAAAGGTTCACAACTCCACTAGACACACACTAATGGAGGCTGAAGTCAACGCACTTATGGGTGCGACTGACGAGGCACTCTGGCACAGTGCGGGCCTCTTCTCCTTGGATGACGAGCTTACCTACCGTGTGGGACTTAACTCCTTCCAGTAGGTGGATTTGGGCCATTCTACATCCATCGAATCGACTATTCTGCCTGCTTTAGCCTCAATTGCCCCCTCAAAACCTGAGAACTACTCTGCAGAGCTTCTTATAGGACAGAGAGCCTCTCCCTCTAACTTAGCACAATTTGTTGTTACAGGGGAGTATGTTAGTGTCCCCCTTCCTAGGAATCCACTTTAGAAGCCTCCCCCTGAGCCTCCCAAGGTAAAAGATTCTGGCCACTACCCTGTCGCATCCCCTGCGACTCAGCCCTTCCTCCTCACAGAGCATGTTTCAGTTTTGACCTCTGCGCCTACTCCCTTAGTGGAACCGAGAGTTTTAGGAACCTCTATGGGTGTTTTTTCTCAGGTGAAGGGAGCTCGTTTTCCTACTGGTGGTAGGAAGCCTGTTCTAAGACCATGGTGCACAAAAAAAACTAAGAAAAACATGGTGCTCGGAGCAGATGTTGGACTGGAAGACTCGGTCAGTCTGGAGTTGTGCACACTAGTGGGTGGACTCTCCTATCGACATTTTTGTAAAAATGATCATCTAGTTTGGGTATAGACTTCCTGGTGACCACTGCCAGGTAATGCGCTAGAGATTTATTTACTGATGAGAGGGTGGTTCAGTTCTCATTTCAGAACTCTAGAAGATACTACACTAATTCTGGACAGGTTTTAGTTACTTGATGGTGGCAGTTTAATGTTGAAACATTGGCGTGTTAGTTTCGACCCGGTACAAGATTACTTCCGTTTGCGACATTTTTGGGTACTTTTATCTGGCTTGCCCTTGCACCTTTGGAATGAGAAATCCTTAGAGGCCATTGGGAACACACTCGGGCGTTTTATCAATGTTGATAAAAAGGATCATATATCATCAGACAAAAATTTGGCAAAGGTTCTGGTGGAATTAGACATCCACGAAGGTTTGCTGGAATCCATTGATATATACTGGAGAGGAAACCTTATCCGTAAAAAATTGGACTATTTAGGCATTCCCTTCAGGTGCACCTATTGCAGACAGAGAGGTCACTTGAGGAGACAGTGTCCTGGCTTCACGGAGGAAGAACTGTCGGAGGACACAATGCTATATTTATAGTCCAGAGTGGACTCTCCTGGAGTGAACTCTCAGACCTCTTTCCTAGAGTATTTTGGAGCAGTTGACTTAGCTTCCTTGAAAACAATCACGGGTAAGTTAAAGCACATCTATCCTTCTTTATTTTTCTCTTTGACTTCTTGGGAAAAGGACCTTCTGGATTCCTCCACTACTATGGGTGTGAGCTCCCCGACTTCACCCTTGGGGGATAGTTCATAGGCTCGGGAGGCTACTGGCCCACCAAACACTTCAACAACNACCTCAGGATTTCACTAGACCTAGTGATGTAACAACTTGGGTTTACTCCACTGCTGCAGACTCCCTTTCCTTTGCATCAGAGATTGCGAGGGGTGTTGGAGCCGAGTCCTATGAGCCGGTTGGGGGTTGTATCAACCTGGGGTTTAGAGAACCAGAAGCAGGAGATAGCTCCCTAGGAGGTGTTTTGGACACCTTGGTCCCAACTTACAGAGAATCTCTTTCTCCTATTCCCATTTCTACCTACTTGGGGAGAAATGTTTTTCACCTTCAGGAGCCAGGTGAGGCCTCGGGACATCCAGAAAATTCTGGGGAGGGCTTGGAAAAATATTACACCTGGTCTAAGGGGTTGGGCTACGATCTCTCTCCTATAAAGACCGTGACTGGACGCAAAAAGGCAGAAACTACCTCCACACTTCCATATGTACAAAAAACAACACATACTGATCTTGGGGCGCTTAGAGGCATGAAATACCTTGCGAGAGCCAAGCCATGATATTTTTGTCCCTCAATATCAGAGGGGTGGGGGGGACCCTGAAATCTGCCTCCTTTAGAAGACTTCTTAGTAGGACTTCTCCGGATATCAATTTCCTACAAGAAACACTGGTTGATGGCCTGAAGGCCAGGTTATTTATGATAAAATTATGTCCCTCTTGGCTAACCTGTGCTACTGCTCAGTAGGTACTTCTGGGGGACTTGCAGTTACTTGGGACCCTACAAAACTTGATATAGTCCCTTACCTTTTTTGTGGTGGTATCCTTCTGACATGTACTTGTCTGTGGAACAATCAGTCGATCTCGCTACTTAATGTTCATGGACCCTGTTCTGGCAGAAAATTATTTTGGGACAAGGTGGCCACCAGGGGACTACTTTCTCACAATAATTTGATTGTAGTAGGGGACTTAAGCCTCACTTTAAATGACGGGGAAGTGTGGGGAGCATTGGCACAACAAGACCCTCTGGTTTTATTTTTCAACAATCTTTTTAAAACACACTCTCTAGTGGACATTTCTCCAGATGATCTTGTTCCAACCTGGCGTAATGGTCATCCTAGTATAGAGGCTATTTCAAAACATTTGGACAAGGTACTTTTGTCAGAATATCTGGCAACTAGCGAGGGAAGGACCAGGTCTTGGGTAACATACCCTTTTCTTTTGGAACACACTCTGATTCTACTACAATTTGACTCTCTTCCTTTTCCGAAAGCTTATCCATTCAAGTTTAATTCGAGTCGACTGCTTGAGACATAATTTTATTCTATAGTAAAAGAAGTCTGGAAATACCCTATTTTTCTGAACGAGATGGGGGTTCAACAATGGATAGTATGGAAACTAAATAATTTAAAACAACGAATCAAATACTGGGCAAAAAACCTCAGAAAACAAAAACTACAAAGATTGGAAGAGATGGAGGAAGAATTACAGGTCAACCTACAAGCAAACACACATGAGGGGGGGCTCCAAGGCTAGGACAACACCTTGAAACTTCTCGAGACTGAACAAAACCAGATCCTCCTAGTAGAAGAAACTCTATGGAGACAACGGAGCAGGGCAACCTGGATAAAATGTGGAGATCAAATTCAAAATTCTTTCATCGTTTTGCAAGTTCTAGCAGAAATAAAAAAACACATTTGGGAAATCAAATATGAGACTGGATTTATCCACACTAGACAACAAGCTCTAAAGTCAACAACCACAAAACAATTCAAATATTTTTATGGGGCGATTGAACACACTAATCTTATTGATCAAGTCTCTGTAGCCAGAATTTTCCCACGTTTCATCATAGAGGAGGATTCCACCCTAATGGATAGCCCCTATACATTGCAGGAAGTCTGGGAAGTCCTAAAGTCGTTTGCAAAAGATAAAATCCCAGGTCCCGACGACTAGACTATAGAGTTCTTTTTATATTTATTTGAGTTAGTGGGTGTCGACCTACTGGAATTGGTGAAAGATACGAGGACCAGAGGAAAAGTGATAGGCTCATTAAACTCGACTTTCCTGACACTAATTCCTAAAGTAAACAACCCCTCTTCATTTGGCGATTACAAGCCTATTTCTCTCTATAACTTGTGTTATAAATTTTTCTCAAAGGTTATTACAAATAGGATAAAGCCTATTCTTTTGCGGACTCTATCGGGTGAATAGTTGGGGTTCCTAAAAGGCAGACAGATTTTGGATTCCATTGGTATGGCCCAAGAATGCTTGCATAGTATAAAGATGAAGAATTCAAAGGCATTAATATTGAAAGTGGATCTAAAGAAAGCATTTGACTGTATTGATTGGGATATCTTACGAATGATTCTGATTCAATTAGGCTTCAGTCAACAAACCACAAAGTGGATCTTGAGTTGTGTGACTAGTTCAAACTTTTTTGTCCTTGTAAATGGTGAAACTTCACCATTCTTCCACAGTGGCAGAGGCTTGAGGTAGGGCTTCCCACTCTCTCCTTTACTGTTCATTATAGTCATGGAAGGTCTAAGCCTGCAACTAAAAAAAGGTCAAGGAGAAGGGAAGATGACAGGGGTGAAGGTTTCCAGGATTGTTACGATATTATACCTTTTTTTCATTGATGATGTTTTAATTATGACAAATGACTCATTATAGGAATAGAAGGAAATAAAATACATTATGACCACCTTATGTAGTGCTTCGGGTTTGAAGATAAATTGGACAAAGTTGACCTTTCACTATGACATATTACAAGAGAAATCCTTGGAACTTTTTAAATAAATCTTCCCTTATAACTTCGTTGATCTTTCTGAGGGTTTTAAGTACCTTGGATATTATATAAAAGATGATTCTTATAAGGAATTATATTGGAACTGGATTCTAGCAAAGGTTGAGAAAAGAATTGGTCACTGGTGCAACAGATGGCTCTCCTTAGGAGGACGTTTCACACTCATCAAAGCAGTTTTAGAATGTCAACTGGTTTACTGGATGGCACTGGCAGCCATACCAGTCTCAGTTTTAGAAAAAACTTAGAAAATTAACCTACAAATTTCTCTGGTCGGGCTATATAGAAAATTCACATCTACACCTTTGCAGTTGGGATTCATTGGCCAAACCAAAAAAAAAGGGAGGTTGGGGGATTAGAAATATCTTTCATTTTAGAAAAACACTTGTTTAAAATTCCCTCTGGCGTGTGCTGACAAAAGAAGGGATTTGACACTCAGTAATAAAATACAAATGTCTCCCCCATTGTTCGGTGGCAACCTGGTTTAGAAAAACTATTACTACAGCGAGAGTGGCCTCATAGACTTGGAAAAACATGGTAAAATCGGTTAATCTGATCACCCACTAGCTGTGTTGGAATCTGGGGTCAGGACACTTAGTAATCCTTGGTAAGGACTGTATCTTAGGACTAGAGAAGTCCTCTCACTTATCAAGTTATCTCCACAACTCATAACTTCATTAAACTTAAAAAACATTAGATACCTTTACCAATTTAGAGGCATATCTAGAACAGGGTTTTTATTAGACAGATGGAAAACCAATGATGATATTGGTCTTCCAGATGACTTGGCATTAGAGTGGGAAGACTTATGCAAGGATCTATCGGGATCTGGAGTGCAGCTATAAGTCAAAGAGGATGAGCTTATGTGGATAGAGGGTGAAAATTCGAGACTTATTTCTGTCAAAAATGTTTACACCACAATCACAAATAATATCTGGCATCATAATATTGGCGGCTGGAGAAGACACTTGTGATCCTAGAACATAGCCCAAAAAATCAGATTGTTCACTTGGCTTTCTATTAAAAACAAAATTATTACTTGGGACATATTGCAAAGGAAAGGCTGGGGAGGACCCAATATTTCCCAACTGTGCACTAGTGATGCAAAGACAATGGTGCACTTTTTTGTAAAGTGTTCCTTCACAAGAAAAGTCTGGGATAGGATCATTAATGAAAAAAAGTTAAATACTGTCTGGGAAGGGAACACTTTAAATTCATGCTATGATTCCTAGACTAAAAAAGAGAGATACTACCTCTCCCTCCCATATCTGGTTTGTTGGTTTGTTTGGCTGGAATGGAATAGGAAAGTTTTTGAAAATGGGAACCCATCAAGATTTTAAGGACAATGGATTTTTGGACTAGATGGTGGTGGGAACCAACATTAAGGTATCTATCAGTGTGGGTATTCTTACTGTAAAATTGATGGGAAAGGGTCTTCTTTCTTACACTATTCATAGGTGTCTATTCTTTTGAATTTTGTGAAAAAGGACCGATTCAGATTTTATGAGCAGAACGAAATGACTATAGATTATTAACAGGTGCTTAACACAAAATAACAGAGATATAGTAAAAAAGGTTTTCTATTCAATAAGGAAATAAGATGAAACTGTAAAATGCAGCGAAAACAAGCTTTCCCTAGACATCCAAAAACCTAACCCTAGGAGATGAAGCGCCAAAAGTCATGTGGGCCCCGTTTGGGTAAGTTAGTACATCAACTTCCCGGGGTCGTAACTTTTGCATACGATCTCCGTTTTAGGTGTATGATAGCCCATTGGAAAGGTATCATCGAGGAGATTCATTTTGGGAGAAATATATAAGGAAATTCCACATTTCTCCCCTTTTTCCCAAAAAACATCGTTTAGGGCCTCAAAACGGCTTCGAAAGTGAAAATCTGCTAAAAATAGTAAATTACCAAAATTGCCAAAAAACTGTTTTGAGCCAGTTGGAAAAGGTGGGTGGCCACCGATATCCACCTGGATAAATCTTCCCTCCTTAGGAAACAACGGTCTCCATTGTGTTGATTTCCCCCATAAGATGAAGAAATTTTTGTTGAATTTGGCCCTAGGTGAGCTACTTGCCTTGGTGTAGGAGTTGCTCTACTTTGACGACTCGATAAAGCTGGATCCTTTGTTGTTGAGTGCCCTTGATATGTGTGTCCACAATATGATCATTGTATGCCTATTGTATGAAGTCGGGGTTGAGCTCTGTTGGTGTCATCTGTTCTACTACTTCTGAGGTGTCCAATAATGGTGGGAAATAAGGCCGAAGGAGATCCACGTTGAACACTGGGTGCAGGCCAAGGAAATGAGGAATGTTGAGCTCAAAAGAATTATCGCCCATGACCTTGGTGATGGTGTACGACCCATAACAGAGTGGGATAATCTTCCAATGGGTTTTTGTAAGGCATTCTTTCTACAAGTGCAACCAAACTTTGTCGCCCACCTGAAACTTATGTGGCACCCGATGTTGATCATGGCGCTGCTTGTAATTATCATTGGACTTACGTAGGATATCCTGAACCTGTTGGCAGATGTGATGGATCCGCTCAATGAACTGGGTGATTCTATTAGCTTTAGTTGGAGCAGTAGATGAGTCGGTTGAGGTGACCACAAGCGGAAGTGCAACATCTATGGGACCCAATGGTTGGAATCCCAACCCCACCTGAAAGGGGCTGTGGTCGGTTGATCTATGCAGGGCTCAGTTGTAGCTATGTTGGACATAGGGAAGGCTCTCATCCCATGTGTGAGGGTGATTGGAATTATACATGCGAAGGATATGCACAATCATTCGATTTACGACCTCAGTTTGGCCATCTGTCTGGGGGTGGAAGGTCGTGGATTTGGTGAGCTTGGTGTCCACTAGTGACCAGAGGCTCGACCAGAATGTGTTGAAAAATCGACTGTCTCGATCTGAGACAATGGTTTTTGGTATTCCAAAATGTACCCAGAATCGTTCAAAGAAGATCTTGGCAGTGGCCTCTGCTGTGATGCTCTTCTTATAGGCAACCAAAATCACCATATTAGAAAAGCGATCAACAACCAAAAAAACAAAGTCTATTCCCTACTTGGTGGACGGGAGGCCCGACATGTATCCCATTGAGATGGATTCACATGGCTTGTCAGGAGTAGGAAGAGGGGTGTACATTCCCTATTTCTTAGTGGTCGGTTTGGAAATAACGCATGCAGTGTAGGACCTGATATACTTGCTGATCTCCTGTCAAAGTTTCAGCCAATAGAAATTTTTTTGTAGCATCACCACTGTCTTTTCGATGTCGAAGTGTTCTGCCACCTGACTATAGTGGGATTCCCAGATCAACTTCTCTTGCTCACTTGATGGAACACAAATATGTCCTAGACGACACAACAACCCATCCTGAAGATGAAAATTATTGGCAACTACGTTTGCACCCAACATTTGGTAGGTGGTGGTGAAGTGCGGGTCTATCTCATAGAGTTGGGTCCATCCAGAGGTCTCATGGCCGTAAGAGTATAAAACCATGGTGAGTGTCGCGACTGGTGGTCTGCCGAGGCAATCAATGATGCAATTAGTGATTTATGTTTTATACTTGATGTCAGGTGGAATTGCTGCAAGTATGTGGACCACTTTTGATGGTGGTCATTTTGAAATATTCCTTGTGTCTGCATGAACTACAGTGACCTATGATTAGTGTGGATGACTGTCTCCTTCCCAAGAATGTAATGTCTCCACTCGCGGTAGGCTTTCACAATGGAGTACATTTCTTTTTCATAAGTAGGGTACTTATGGACATCATCTGATAGTGTCTCACTATGATAGGCCACATGGTGGCCGTTATGAGTGAGAACGGTGCCCACAACATAGTCTGAAGCATCTGTCTTGATCTCAAAGGGTTGTTGCAGGTCTGGTAGTGAAATTACTAGGGCTAAGCACAAGCGCTGCTTTAAATATTTGAACACTTATTGTTAGGACCGACCCCACACAAATTTCACCTTACCAACACCCCTGGTTATTTGGTTGAGGGCCCATGCAATATGGGAGAATCCCAACACGAACCTATTGTAGAAATTGGCAAGGCCTAAGAAGCTCTGAAGCTCAGTGAGTGTGGTTGGGGCTCGCCAGTCACAAATGACTTGGATATTGGTTGGATCCACATGTATGCCATGATGATCAATGATGTAGCCTAGGTAATGGACCATGTCGATGCCGAAGGAGATTTTTTCCAAGTTGGCGTATAGCTTGTGCTGCTGTAGGGTGTGCAAAACCTGTTAAATATGCTGCAAGTGTTCGGCCCAAGTCTTGTTGTAAATGAGAATGTCATCCAAATACACCACTACAAAAGTATTGGTGAATGGTCGCAGGATATCTTTCATCATCCTCATGAAAGTGGCTGGAGCATTTGTCAAACCAAAGGGCATGACCAACCATTCAAAAATGCCTTCCTTTGACTTGAAGGTGGTCTTCCATACATTTGTCTGTTCTATCGGGACCTGGTGGTAGCCAGACTTCAGATCAATCTTACTGAAGTATTTGTCCCCCGTGAGTTGATCAAGGAGGTCGTTGATTTGGGGAATCGGGTACCGGTTTCTAACTGTGATTTTATTTAGAGCCTGGTAATCAATGCAGAGTCGCCAAGTTCCATATTTATTCTGTACCAGCACGATTGGGCTCTCGCAAGGTGATGAGCTAGGATGGATGTGCCCCTTGTGGAGCAGTTCTTGGATCTATCTCTTGATCTCCTCATTCTATAATAGAGAGCGGCGATAAACTGGCCCATTGGGCAGTGGTGCGGCAGGGCTTAGATCGATGGGGTGCTTGACCTGGTAGTGCAAAGGTACCTCGGTAGGTGAGGCGAAGATATCTGAGTATTCTTCCACGACCTTATCTACTTGCCTCTTATGTGTGGAGAGTTCGGCTGCAGAGACCCTGGATGTGGTTGTGATCTTTCACTTATTCTGAGAGCTAATCACAAAGAAGAAAAACTTCCCTGTATGAGAGATGACCTTCCTGCATTGCTTAAAAGAGATCAAGGAAATAACACTAGGTGGGACTGCCTCGGGTATCCTATAATATTTCCTGTTCAAAGTAATAATAACACTACGAGGCCTAGACTCATATACAACATGACATTTCCATAAATAAGGTTGGCCCAAAATAACATCACAAACTTCGAGAGGAGAAACATCATACAATACCTCGTCTTTGAAGGGCTTGATACCGTACGACAATTGACATTGTTGGTTGATGCAGAGATCACTTCCTTGGTGGAGCGATCCAATGGTGTAGGGTTATGGGTGTGGCATTGTCAGCAGGGTCTACCACTTGAAAACCTCTGCTGAGATGAGGTTCTTCTGCTTACTACTATCAACGATGAAGTGCAGTGGGGTGTCTTTTACCCACATTTGTGAATGGAAGAGGCGCTCTCCTTCTTATGGCTCATCTGGTTTGTCAGGATAGAGCTTGGTGGTAGCAACAGTGGCACTAGGTTTCACATCAATGATCCATATTCCCCTTTCTAGTTTTGGCTCAGAGTCAGAACCCGCATCTGATTCAGAGGCTTTCACTTCGGCCACCAACGACTGCTTTGAGCGATAGTCAATGGTGTTATGCCAAGGGCTCTTATGGAAGTCTCACCACTTCCCAATATCTTTCTTTGTCTTTCCGGTGTCCTTATTTTCTTGCGGCTTGGACAGGTTTTCTTGATACTGTCCATATTTTCTCTGTCCTTTGTTTTGTGGGTTGGGGCCTCCCATTCCTAGCTTTTGTTGTGCGGGGTTCCTAGGCCCAAATTGCCGCATCTTTTGTTTGAGCTTCCACTCGATTTTG
This sequence comes from Picea engelmannii, assembly GCA_009831015.1. NCBI lineage: Eukaryota > Viridiplantae > Streptophyta > Pinopsida > Pinales > Pinaceae > Picea > Picea engelmannii. Next base: position 828,688 of record ML780447.1, on the reverse strand, counting down.
ACGACATATTGGTAGGCTGCGCCCAAGGATGAGATGTACAAAAATTCCATTTCGGTCTGGATGTATCTATGCAGAGCACCGGATGTCGCTCTGAATATTTGATACTCAGCTTGGTGCGCAAGGTATGTAAGATATTTGTGAAATCTGGCACTGCTTAGTCTCTTTCTTGACGCAGTTTGGTCCATTTGGTATACAAGTCCTCATAACTTCCAACAGGGTAGTATTGTTCCTTAATAACATCCTTAAAGGATTCCCAGGTGGTCGTGATTGTAAATAATGAGGGTTCCTCTATTTCCTTTTGCTCACATAAATTTTTTCCACCAATCTTTGACATGGGGAATGACTTTGAGGAGCGCAAAAATAATATTTTCTCTATTCGAAAAGTCATGGACATGAAAATACCATTCTAGTAGATTCAACCACTTGTCTAAAACATCCGCGTCTATCTGACCTTGAAATATAGGAATATTGAAGTTTATTTGTACCTTGAAGGGAGTGGTGCCTCCGCTCGAAGAATATGTGTCACTTGTTGGTAGCCGCCGAAGGATTTTCACGAAACTATCCATCATCTCGTTCCTTTGTTGCATGAGGGATTCCTCAATCAACAGTTTGAAAGGATATCCTGTCCCATCATATTTATTTTCTCCTGCCATGAGAGGTCACTTGGGTGTGCGAGAGCTTTTGTCTGCAAGAGAAACAAGTTCGAGACCCAACTCTTTGTACTTCGACCTCGTTGGGGACATGCATTAAGACGACAAGGAGAAGACCGTTCTGATACCACTGATCTGGATTTTATGAGCAAAACAAAATGAATACAAATTATTAACATTTGCTTAACACAAAATAACAAAGATACAATAAAACAGGTTTTCTATTCAATAAGGAAATAAGCTGAAACTGTGAAATGCAGTGGAAACAAGCTTGCTGGAATGGTAGGGGATTATCTCTAAGAAAAGATGCGATGGTTGCGCTCATTCAAAAGAAGATGATTACAATGAGGCTCTGAAGGCCTTTTTATAATAAATAGGAATTCCAAAATCCATAGATACCCAAAAACCTAACCCTAGGAGATGAAGTGCAAAAAGTCATGTGGGCCCCGTTTGGGTAAGTTAGTACATCAACTTCCCGGGGTCGTAACTTTTTCATATGATCTCTGTTTTAGGCGTATGATAGCCTGTTGGAAAGGTATCATTGAGGATATTAATTTTGGAGGCAATATCTAAAGAATAATCACATTTCTCCCTGTTTTCCGAAAAAACATCATTTAGGGCCTCAAAACGGCTCCAGAAGTGAAAAACTACTAAAAATAGTAAATTACCAAAATTGCTAGAAAACTGTTTTGAGCCAGTTGGAAAAGGTGGGTGGCCACCAAAGTCCACTTGGATCAATCCTCCCTCCTTAGGAAGCAATGGTATCCATTTCGTTGAGTTCCCCCATCATATGAATAAATTTCTGCTGAATTTGGCCCCGGGTGAGCCACTTACCTTGGTGCAGGAGCTGCCCTGCTTTGACGACTCGATAAAGCTGGATCCTTTGTTGTCGGGTGCCCTTGATATTTGTTTCCACAATATGATCACTTGATTCCTATTGTATGTAGTCGGGGTTGAGATCTGTTGGTGTCATCTGTTCTGCTACTTCTGACATGTCCTATAAAGGTGGGAAATAAGGGTGAAGGAGATCCACGTTGAACACTGGGTGCAGACCAAGGAAAGGAGGAATGTTGAGCTCAAAAGAATTATCCCCCACAACCTTGGTGATGGTGTACAACCCATAACAAAGTGGGCGAATCTTCCAATGGGGTCCTATAAGGTGTTCTTTCTGTAAGTGCAACCAAACTTTGTCGCCCACCTGAAACTTATGTGGCACCCGATGTTGATCATGGCACTGCTTGTACTTGTCATTGGACTTTTGTAGGATATCCTGAACCTGTTGGCGGTTGTGCTGGATCCACTCAATGAATCAGGTGGATTTTTCAGCTTTAGTTGGAGCAGGAGATGAGTCGGTCGAGGTGACCGCAAGGGGAATTGCAACATCTATGGGACCCAATGGTTGGAATCCAAATCCCACCTGAAAGGGGTTGTGGTTGATTGAGATATGAAGGGCTCAGTTGTATCTATGCTGGACATAGGGAAGGCTCTCATCTCGTGTGTGAGGGTGCTTGGAATTATACATGTGAAGGATATGCACAATCATTCAATTTACAACCTCGGTTTGGCCATCTGTCTGGGGGTGGAAGGTCGTGGATTTGGTGAGATTGGTGTCCAACAATGAATAGAGGCTCAACCAGAATGTGTTGAGAAATCGACTGTCCCGATCTGAGACAATGGTTTGTGGGATTCCAAAATGTACACAGACTCGTTCAAAGAAGAGCTTGGTAGTGGCCTTTGCTGTGATGCTCTTCTTGCAGGTAACCAGAATCGCCATCTTAGAAATGTGTTCAACAACCACAAAAACACAATCATTCCCCACTTGGTGGATGGGTGGCCCAACATGTAGTCCATTGAGATGAATTCCCTTGGCCAGTTAGGAGTAGGAAGAGGTGTGTACAGGCCATGTTTCTTAGTGGTCGGTTTGGCAATAACGCAGGCAATGCAGGACCTGATATACTTCCTGACCTCCTGTCGAAGTTTTGGCCAATAGAAATGTTTTTGTAGTATCGCCACTGTCTTTTCAACGCCGAAGTGTCCTGCCTCTTGACTACAGTGGGATTCCTAGATCAGCTTCGCTCACTCGCTTGATGGAACATAGATATGGGCCAGACGACACAACAACCCATTCTGAAGGTGGAAATTATCGACAACTGTGTTTGCACCCACTATTTGGTAGGTGGTGGCGAAGTCCGGGTCTATCTCATAGAGTTGGGGCCATCCAGAGGTCTCATGGACGCAAGAGTCTAACGTTGTGGTGAGTGTTGCGACTGGAAGTCTGCCGAGGCAATCGGTGACATGATTGGTGCTTCCTGTTTTATACTTCATGTTGAGGTGGAATTGTTGCAAGTATGTGGACCAATTTTGATGGAGATCATTCTACAATTTTATTTGTGTCTGCATGAAATGCAGTGGCTTATGATCAACGTGGATGCCTGTCTCCTTCCCAAGAATGTAATGTCTCCACTGGCGGCAGGCTTGCACAATGGAGTATATTTCTTTGTCATAAGTAGGGTACTTATGGAAAATATATGATAGTGTCTCACTATGATAGGCCACGGGGTGGTTGTGCTGAGTGAGAATGGCACCCACAACATAGTATGAAGCATCTGTCTCGATCTCAAAGGGTTGTTGCAGGTCTGGTAGTGAAAGTATTGGGGCTAAGTAAAAGCATTGCTTCAAATAATTGAATGTTTGTTGTTGGGACTGACCCCACACAAATTTTGCCTTACCACCACCCCTGGTTATTTGGCTGAGGGCCCATGCAATATGGGAGAATCCCAACACAAACCTGCGGTAGAAATTGGGAAGGCCCAAGAAGCTCCGAAGCTCAGTGAGTGTGGTTGGGGCTTTCCAGTCACAGATGACTTGGATCTCGGTTGGATCCACATGTACACCATGTTGATCAATGATGTAGCCCAGGTAATGGACCCTGTCCATGCCGAAGGAGCATTTTTCCAAGTTGGCATATAGCTTGTGCTGTCACAGGGTGTACAAAACCTGCTGAATATGCTGCAAGTGTTCGACCCAAGTCTTTCTTTAAATGACAATGTCATCCAGATACACCACTACAAAAGTATTGGTGAATGGTCGCATGATATCGTCAATCATCCTCATGAAAGTGGCTGGAGAATTTGTGAAACCAAAGGGCAGGAAAAACCATTCAAAAAGTCATTCCTTTGACTTGAAGGTGGTCTTCCATATATTTGTTTGTTCTATCTGGACCTGGTGGTAGCCATAATTTAGATCAATCTTACTGAAGTATTTGTCCCCCATGAGTTGATCAAGGAGGTCGTCGATTCAGGGAATCGGGTATCGGTTTCTGACTGTGATTTTATTTAGAGCCTGATAATCTATGTAGAGTTGCCAGGTTCCATCTTTCTTCTGTACCAGCACGATTGGGCTCCTGCAAGGTGATGAGCTGGGATAGATGTGCCCTTTTTGGAGTAGTTCTTGGATTTGTCGCTTGATCTCCTCATTCTCTAATAGAGAGCGACGATAGACTGGCCCATTGGGTAGCGATGCGCCGGGGGTCAGATTGATGGGGTGCTTGACTTGACGGTGTAGAGGTACCCTGGTAGGTGAGGAGAAGATATCCGAGCATTCTTCCACAACCTTATATACTTGCTTCTGCTATGTGGAGGGGTCAGTCGTAGAGACCCTGGATGTGGCTATGATATTTCTCTTATTCTGAGAGAAAATCACGAAGAAGACAAACTTCCTCATCTGAGAGATGACCTTCCTGCATTTCTTAGCAGAGATCAAGGAAATAACACTAGGTGGGACTATCTCAGGTATCTTGTACAACTTCCTGTTCAAAGTAATAATAACACTAGGAGGCCTAGACTCATATAAAACATGACGTTTCCATAAATAAGGTTGGCCCAAAAGAAAATCACAACCTTTGAGAAGAGAAAAATCACACAATAACTCATCTTTGAAGGGCTTGATGCCGTATGACAATCGACACTGTTGGCTGATGCGAAGATCGCTTCCTTGGCAGAGCCATCCAATGGTGTAGGTTTGTGGGTGTGGCATTGTCGGCAGGGCCAACCGCTTGATGACCTTTGCTGAGATGAGGTTCTTCTGGATACCACTATCAACGATGAAGTGTAGTGGGGTGCCTTTTACCCACATCTGTGAATGGAAGATGCGCTCTCCTTCTTCTGGCTCGTCTGTTTCACCAGGATGGAGCTTGGTGGTAGCAACGGTGGCACTGGGTTTCGCATCAATGATCTGTCTTCCCCTTTCTGGTTCTAGTTCAGAGTTAGAACCCTCATCTAATTCAAAGGCTTTCACTTCAGCCACCAACAACTGCTTTGAGCGGCAGTCAATAGTGTTATGCCAAGGGCTCTTATGGAAGTCACACCACTTCCCGGTATCTTTGTTTGTATTTTCGGTGTCCTTCTTTTCTTGCGGCTTGCACTGGTTGTCATGATACTGTCCATATTTTCTATGTCCTTTGTTCTGTGGGTTGGGTCTGTTAGGTATGTGTTATATTCTTTGCATGTGTGTGTGTGGGTGATCCGAAATCGGATTCAGAAGCCTGACAGGGCATGAAAAATGATCAAAAATGAAAGTGCTCAGAATCCGACGAAACCAACATCATTGCGTTTGTCTCGTCTTCCTGATTCCGGTGGTATATTTACTTTGTCAAATGGAGTCCGTATGAAGAAGATATCACATTCTGTCCGCCAAGCCAAACAGGCAAAATTTTTGGATGCTGACTATACCTGTCTGTATAGTCCGTACAGTCCGTACAGGACACGTGGAAGGTCCGTACAGTGACACGTGGAAGTTCCGTACAGGACACGTGGCAGCACCAGGAGACGACACGTGGCAGGTCTGTACAGGACACGTGGCAGCCTCAGGCAGTGACACATGTCAGGCAGATTTGGCATTTTTGATGTACGGCTGGACCAATCTTGAGGTGACACGTGTCACCACTGAAAGGGTGACACGTGGCACAGGTGACGTCAGCAGCTGACGTGGCATGATGACTGGACCATACGACGAGCTGACGTGGCGTGATGACTGGACCGTACGACAAGCTGACGTGGCAGATGACGTGGGCGAATCAACGATGGACACGCGGCATATCCTGGTTGGTTGACGTGGATGAATCATCGGTCAACATGTGGCATGCATCGGTTGGATGTAAGGGTGCCATGTGGCCCAATCAAGGGCTGCCACGTGGCACCCTGGTTTTTGTCAATTTGGTTTAATAATCAAAATGTTTATGGGTCCATGGGGTTTGACCCCCGGACCTCTCCCCATCGCAACGCCTTCGCAACGAGCCTCTGACCACTGAACCATCGTATGTCACTTGTTATGTAAGTGGGCGAAAAAGGTATTTAACCTTGGTTGTTGTTTGAAACGGACGGGGGGCGGGCCGGGGCTTAGCCCCGACCCGAGGTTTATTTGTATGCGGTGACCATACCAATGCGACCGGGAGCGCGGGTATATGCGGAAGGATTAGTCCATGGTTCAACGGTTGTGTGGGGTTATATAGCCCATGGTTCTATTTGTAACCGCCATGTGCCTAGGAGTTATGCCGTGAAGCCGTGGCCTTGCGGGCATATGGGATGCCAATACGACCAGTGCTAGCGAAAAAGGGGTGGCCCGCGCTAGCACGTGGCCACATGGAGCTCATGTGACCGAGAAAAGGGGCGCGTGCTGGGCAAAAGGGGGCTAGCGCCTATATAACTATATTATATAGTTATAAAGTGGGGTTTTCTAACCACTTTTGGGTTTAATTGATGTTTAACTCCTTTTTAATGTAATTAACTCATTTTTGGGAGTTATTGGGCATTTTTAGAGCCTAAATTCGTGGAGGAAGTTGGAGATGGATAACCAACTTCCCAACTATTTAACCAAGGCCATTTTGAGGCCATGGGGACAGCTTTTGAGAGCATTCAGAGCATAGATGCCGAGGAGAAGCCAAGTCAAAGCCAGTTTGAGGCAGGGAAGCCGTTGAGGAGGAGATGCTGTCAGACCATTTCTGAGAGCTCCGGACGTCCGTTTCACGTGTTGTTTTTTGTGCATGGTTCTAGAGATCTAGGTGAACATGACCAGATCAGTCTTGAAGCCATTCAGAATTGTAATGATGTACTATTGAGATTTCGAACAGAAATAAAGAAGCCTCCCCCACAGAGAAAAGGCCCAGAGACGTAGGCAAAGTTGTGCCGAACTCCGTTATCAACCTGCGTATTATGGTTTGCTGTCTTTCATTGCATTTCAGATCTGCATATATGTAAATGGTTGTATAATTCCTTTTCTTTTCTCGTTCTTTCACTAAGTTTCTCAATGGTTAATTAATGCATGCAAATAAAAACTCAACCATAAGTCATTCGAAAAATCCTGACGGATCAAGTGGTATCAGAGCTAGTTGACGTTTGGATTTGA
>ML780447.1:789236-807770 GCA_009831015.1 Picea engelmannii | reverse complement strand
GGTTATTCCTAGCGGGCTCCATCCCAACGTGTCACTAATATATTGCGTTGCATATCTTCCTTTCTGACATACTGCCACCACCTCATGTTGTCACATCTCAATATCCTCTCCACCTGTCTTATCCATTCACCCGTTACAGGTCATGTCTCCTTCTTCTTTCCCCCAATCATCATCCTCCACGTCATTCGGGTACACACGTCATGCGTCTTTCTCCTGCCTCCTCACATTCCTAAGGATCCATTGGTAATTTATTACAGGCCACACACCCGTTAGCCTAATGACCTTTCCCTTGTGCCCAATGGATACTCGTTCACTCAAAAGTAACCCCTGTCCCGCCATTGACACACTTTTCACCCTCTCCGCACACCAGACAATTTCTTCCCCTTCTTTGATCGAACCATAGCCATTACCCGCTAACATTTTTGTTTGAATTGCAGGTACCTTTCACATTGATGGTGCCAAAGTCCAAAAAGGCAGAAGCCGAGGAGAATCCTTTCCTCCCACCTCCTTTCGATCTCAATAGGATCCCATTGGTCGACAAGGATTATATTATCTCAGAGACAAAGTGTGAATTCGATTTCCCAGAGTTGAATTCATGGTTTAAAGACACCTTCTTGGATCAGAGTGATGAAATCAGCCTATGGGAGTCAAATCTTCCTCTATATCTCTTTCCCCAAGACCATCATTTCCCTGAATTCGCCCTCAAATGCCAAGCTCATTACCTCCCTGACTAGAGAGTCGTAGTTTCATCATCAGGAGAGACCCCATTCTTTATCACGCCAGAGGCCATAGATCAGATGATGTAGACACCCAGGACCGAATCCGCCTCTCCTTTCAACCTTGAAATCCTAACAAATCTGTATCAGAACTTGTCCTTTCCTCAAAGATCCCATATCTTCGAGCTTTTTCTCCCACAAGATGCTTAGCTCCCCAAGAAAATTCCCCCGTATCATTCTTCCCTGTTCTCAAAAAGGGCGAACCAAGTTATTTCATCGCTTTGTTGCCTGCTTGGCTACTTTTCAAACGAATGGGTGGATGAACCTATATTAGGTTTCCTGTCCATTTTTTTGATTGAGGAACAGGCCACCACCTTGTTTGACAACAGTTTTTTCTTGGCAGAAAACATTCACGACCAGTTTTCAAAATTCGCCAGAGAGGGCATGTTCCGGTATTCCTCAATACTGGCATACATGTTCATATTTTTTCAAGCAGAAAGGTTTTCTTTCCTGATGAAGAAAATGGAAAAGGACGGGAAACCACAGGCGGTAACCCATTGGAATTCACTTCTCATAAGAAACTCCACTGAGTTTAGTTTCAAACAGTTCATTGATATGTTTTATCATCCGGTGGTGAGCATGCTCAGTGGGAGACCAGAGCCAAGGATAAATGAAGAGATCCAGAGAATCTTACATCTCTCAAACCTTGCAAATATAGGAGACTGGTTCCTGTATCAAGACCACAAAGAAATCAGAGTGTATGGATGTGAGTTGGCTCCATACAAATTACCCAAATATCTTCCCATTCGGATATTTGCACTGGAGTATATTCACCAGATGATAAATTTAGATGATATCCACTTTGTATCTTTGAATAAAAAACAACAACTGAGGATTAAGGGGCAGATAGGACCTTTTATCTGCAATAGTTGAGCTATTGGAGAAGAGGCAGAAAATATATTAAAGGAAATGAAATTCAACACTAGTTTTATTTGGCAATATGATCCGAGTGGAATCATCGCGGAAATGAGAGACAAAAACAAAAGCGCTAAGTATGCTCACATACTTAAACCGAAAATTGAGAAGTATGTAAATCAGACACAGTGGGAAGAGAACACCTTGGAAGACACTGAACAACATTCTTCCTTAGTATTGACTTCCCAGACTGTCACTCCACCAGTGCCAAAGGAAAAAAGACCAAGGAAAGAAATTTCTCTTTTGGTCACCGAAGTATCAATGGAGGAGTTTTAGTTACACAGTAAAAAGCTTAATATCATTCATACTATTCCTAGGTCTATGGAAGAAGATATTCAATCTACCAAAAGGGTTAAAGGAGGAGATACACCAACCTTCAGTTAGCTGTCAAACAATGTATAATTTTGTTCCAAAGAAGCAGACTGATATAGCTATGGCCACCCAAATTCCATAGGGATCCGCAAAGTTGAACATCTTTGAAAAATATGATCTAATTAAGAAGAGAAAACATACACTGACCAATAGCACTTATGCTCAGTTTTGGAAGCAGACATCCACTGCCCAACACATACTGTTATCATCTTTCGACACGGAAAAGGGAAGAATGCATATTTCATTTCTGCAGGCACAGGTACCTCAACCCAAAGAAATTAGTGACTACAAAAGGCCAACCCTTGTGTTTGATACAAAACAATTTCATCCAACTGACCAAATGGATCTGCACAGACAGACTGGTGAAATGGTTTTCTCCACTTTGGCCCATGCTTCCTCTATAACTGCAAAATTACATGTAGCTCTAAACAATGTTCAGACCTAGTTGAAACTGGAAAAGCTATCCTCTTTTGCAAAGGATAATAGGATAAAATCCCTAGAGGAATTGGTAGTCAAGATCGGGTATGATCCCTCGAATGTGAAAGGAACCGAGGAGTTGATAAAGAAGAAGAACGCTGATATAGCTTCTCTAAGAAAATAATTAAAATTTCCACCCACAGAGGATGCACAAGCTAAGGAGATCGCTGAGACACAAGGAAAAAAGGATGAAATGCTCAAGTTGATCATGGAGCAGAATGCACAGTTAAAGGAAATGGAAGCAGAGTTTTAAAGGTTTGTAAAGGAGAAGGAACAATCAACACTGATGGAAGTCATTCCATTGAGTGCAGTTTCACTCACCGGAGTCAGCACAACTACTGTAGCAACAACCACCACAACATAAATTCCCTCATCCACCCCACTGTCAGCTCTGGAAAAGACAATAGAGCTTGCAAAATCCATGGAGGAGATGAACTTACAAGAAACAGAGATCAACAGACTGAAAAATGAGGTTGAGAGTCTTCAAGAGCTCAAGGCTTCTTACCAGACAAGCTTCCACACTGAGAAGCAAGCATCAGATAAGCTCAAACAGGAATTGCAACAACTCCAAAAGAAAACAGTGGCAGGCAAGACACTTGCTGAGGCCAAGAAAAATATTTTGATGGATATCTCCAAATCCATGAATGATATATGACCTATGGTACAAATCATGTTTGAGCAGAATGAGCTAGTGATAAGAAGCAGACAGGTTATTGAAAAAATTAAAGGACAGTTGGGAGAAATGCCCTCTAAAGCCAATGAAATAATTAAATTCCTGAACTCAAAAACAAGAGAAGAAATGGAAGACATGAAGATCCAAGACAGGACATAAACCATTCTCGAAGTCAAGAGGGTTCTAACCAAAAAAGGATGGATGTTGCAATTGGAAGAAAAATTCTAGAACATGGACATTGGAGTTCAAAGGTTTTTTGGTAAGATCGAGGCTCTGCAGAAAAGGGTCTTCCTGGTCTAATGGTTATTAATGACAAGTTTATGACCCTTCCAGACTACAAGCATAAAATGGCTACAATGGCCAAGGATAGTTCCAAGTTCTTAGGGATACAAGGCACTATAATGGGCAAAGCATTCCTGGAGATTTTGCAGCCAGACATCAGTATATAGCACGAGATCAAATATATCTTCATCATCAAACCAACTTTTTCCAAATACACAAAAGTATATGAAGTATACCGTAGACTACTCAAAGTCACCATTCCCAGTTAGCTAAGATGGGAAGAACTGTGTAATTTGATCGAGTAGGAAATGAGGTGTGCAAGATGAGTTAGCAGACAGATCAGTCCAAGTCATTTGGGTGACTCACCAATGGCCTTCCCCAAATTCAGCATGAAGAATTTGACAGATCATCAACAATTAGCTATATTTTTTCATTCTGTTATTTAGTTAGTTAGTTTCATTTCTCGCCACGTCCTGATCATCAATGATATGGTCGTTTGTAATTTTGATTATAAATACTTCAAACTTTGAAGTTCTGGGGGTTGATCTTTACGCTCTATAAGATGTAAACACAGTAAATTTATCAAGTGATCTTCCAGTAATACAAAGAGGCGTTCCATAGGATTCCTGCATGTTATTTATTGGTGATGTTTACGCTTCTGTGTTAAAAGTTTATCCCTCTCAGTTATCATATTGTTTTCTTAATCTGATTATTTAAAAGTAGTGAATGTTGCAGGATTTATCCGCGTATACCCTATTTCCAACTTTTGAATATCTAAATGTTTATCTTCTGATGTTACAATAAAAAAATTCTTAATTGCTTCTTTTCTTTAATTGATATCCTCGTCTTTTATGCTATCCATCACTTTATTTCTAAAGAAACCAGTAAATGCATTATCTTGCCCTGTGAAAGAAATCTATGAGTTTTTCTGTTTGACCCCTATCTTTATAAGACAGACCCCATAGCCCAATGGAAGCGTAAGTGATATTCAACCATTTCATTTAAAAACAATACAAACAACTCAGTTATATTCTTTTCTAACTAGCCTAAAATCTTTAAAGTCCAAACAAATCTAAATTTCATAGAGAGATCCCTCTCTGAAGCTGGTAGGGCTAGCTCCCAGTTTCAAAGTGGTTGGTTAAGGTTACCTTTGATAGATTTCTTCTTACCTCACAACAACCTCTGGGAATTTACAGATTGATAACATAAATGGCGACCATACTGGGGAACGAACTGAAACAAACTTTCCACCCCTTGATTTCTCCCCCCTAGACAAAGAAAAATTTATTTCTGAAAGAATCACAAACCCTAAATATTATCTAGAAATAATGTTCATAGTTTGTTAAAGTTTGTTTATAATAGTTAAAATCTCCAAAAAAAAGAAAAATAAAATCAACAGTTCTGGCTCCCAAAAGAAGTTTTACTAGATCTCATCCTGACCCAGAACCTGCAATAGCAATAGATAATCTCGAAATATTACTCAAGAAGAAAAATACTGTAGAGATTTCAAGGGGTAACAACCCACTTCCAAGGTCCCTTTCCATCCTAGAGAAGTTAGTTTTTCATCCAGACCTTGAGTCTGATATATCCTTTCAACCAAATCTTTTCAGGACAAAATATGACAGTTTTGTCAGTAAAACGGTCTTAGATCAAACCGTTTTTCAGCCCAGGACCCCTGAAATACTCTCTCCTAGAGCTGAAGTTTATCAACATTTTCACCCTAAGACTGATAAGTTCGAAGACCTGGTTGTGAATCTTGGTCAAGCCTTAGACAAAATCCATCTTCAACAGTCCGTCGAACTTCCTGTTATAACTATTGCTGCAGTTTCTGCTAAACCTAAACCATGTCACTCCATTCCTTCAAGCCCTTCATCTTTTATAGCCTCAATTACTACCTCTCCTGTCACACAGGTTGTTGTTTAGCCTCCTCCACCAATCATGGCAGTAAGATATGTTTCATTGGTATTGGTTGCTCCTTTACATGACATGCCTCAAGATTATCAAACTAGACTCCCTCAGTTTGATAGTACTGGTCCCCTGAATGCACAACAACATGTTGACAAAATGAACGATTATTTTGACCTGCAGGAAGTAGATGAAGCCGATGTGCAGATGAGATTATTTGCACAAAGTTTGACTGGAGAGGTGAAAAAGTGGTTCAAAACCTTATGTGCTGCTACTATTACCGATATTGTTGTCTTTCATCGAACCTTCCTTGACAGGTGGGAGGTAAAGAAAAATCCTCTCAAGATTCTATCAGAGTATGAGAACATAAGAAGGAACTAAGGAGAGACATTGCAGGATTACTGCACTCGTTTCAACAATCTATACAATGCTATCCCTGCTGATATTAAACCACCACAAGGTTTGGCATTAATAAATTCCCCGATGGCTTTGATGCTGACATGTCATATCAGTTGAGAGAAAGAAACGCAACAAATCTAGAAGACATGAAAATAAGTTTCGTCAGTGTGGAAACGAATCTTTTGGCCAAAAGGGCCAGACAGAGAACAAAAAAGAGGGTCACCATCAAAGAATAACCTTCTACTTCTTCATCAGATGCCAAATTAGATTCTCTCGCCAGAGTTATGGAGAAAATGATGGAGAGACTCACCATAACTAACAGGAACCCACCTAGGGAGAACCAAGCTGCCCCTCAAATTAGAAACCCAAATTTCAGAAGAAATCCACCTCAGATCTGGCAGAGAGATCCTAGAGATCAAAGGGAACAAAGGGACTTGATCAACAGATTAGACCACCTCTCCAGGAAACTTATGACAATGACGGGGAGGAAGTAATTGCAGAGTTTGATGACACTCATATAAACCTAATGGGTGATCATGATCACAATCATGAATCCATTTTTCTCACCCAGGAAGAGCACAAAATCTTTCTCCTTTCACAAACAGAGGTAAATGAGGAAGCTGAAAAAACAGAACAACAAGCCTTTGAGGACGCTATAATGGAGGTTCACAGGCAGTATAACTTGAGAAGCAATAAGGAAAATGAGAACTCTTCGAAGAAGGCTGCCGAAACCAAGAAAACCTCAGAAAACCCTCCCAAGAAAGTCCATGGGCGAAATGATGTTGAATCTCCTATGCAAAAAACTCCATAAATTATTAAAATAACAAGTCGAACTGAAGTTTCATCAACCATTCAAACAGGTGCACCTGGCCACAAAGATTCTACCGATAAATCAGAAGTACATACCTTAAACAAAATCACCGCTCCTTTCAGCCTTGAAGGGGAACTAGCAAAACTAAAGATTCCCATTCCCCTCTCTGAGTTGATGAACAAGAATGCTTACAAGTCTCAAGTGATAAAATATTTAAGCATCGAACCTGAGATTGGTACCAAAGACTTGAATGTTGGATCTGTATACCACTCAGACACAGTAAACCTTTCCGATGATCAACCTGAGCTCTTGTTTGGTCCTGAAGTTGACGGTCAAACTGATAATGGTGCCATGGCCCCCTTTTACATCAGCCTAAACATCCACGATTTGATATTACACAATGCTATGCTAGATTTCGGTGCCTCCCACAACCTAAGGCCCAAATCCATGATGGAAACATTGGGACTCGAGGTCACCAGACCCTACAAAGATTTGCATTCTTTTGACTCCAACAAAGTCAAATGTATAGGCATGATTAAAGACTTATGCATCAACTTGGCTCAAATCCCAGCGAAAAGTATGGTGATGGATATTGTCGTTGAAGATATTTCCCCCAAGTATGGTATGTTGCTATCAAGGTCTTGGGGAGATAAATTGAGAGGAACCCTGCAGCTAGATATGTCTTACGCCACCATTCAGGTTTTCGAACAACAGAGAAGACTTTACAGGGAAACACTAATGAAGTATATGGTCAGTAGCCAGGAAAATCCACACAATTACCCACTATACTCCGCACACTCTGATTTGGACTCTTTTATTCTATACAACGATGGTGACTTTGAAGAACAAATCGCACAATTGGAGGATGATGAATATGATCTGAAGGATGATAAAGCAGTTGTCAAAGTAAGAGACCCCATGATTGAAGAGAATGAGGAGTTTCCAGCAGACTTCTGGAGCATGGACTTCGATGGTGCTGTGAGTAAAGAAGGAGCTGGAGCCATAGTTTGGTTGCATAACCACAGGTCAAAGTATTCTGAGAATCATTCCTACAAACTGAACTTCCAATGTACTAACAACATAGCCAAGTACGAGGCTTTGATGCTCGGCCTGAAATTATTAAAGAAAGTTGGCGCCAAGCAGATAATGGTAAGGGGTGATTCTGAATTGGTTATCAAGCAAATCAAAGGTGAGTATGCAACAAAACATCCCAGACTTAGAGCCTATAGGAATGTTGTTTTAGATGCTCTTCAATACTTTACTGAGATTGACTTGCAGGTCATGCCTAGGGGACACAATATACTTGCAAACGGGCTGGCTACGTCAGCAACTACCTGTAAAATCCCTTTTCATCCCACTCACAAGTACACAGTGGAGGTGAAGTGTAGACCAACCGTCTCTGACAACATCAGATATTGGCAGGTATTTGGAAATGACGATCAAATCAAATATTTTATGCAATGTAAGAATGATTTCGAATGCACAAACATAGACTTGGAAAATGATGACGAATTTGTAAATAAATCTGTTTTTGAGAATGGCAGTGTAAATAAAATAGATGCTGAAGAATTCAATGAAAATGATGTAGATTCTGATATACTACAACTGAAAAATAATGTGTTACCTAGAGGTTTAGTTCCATCGGAAGACTTGTTTGATTTTAACGATGTAGCCAAAAAACCAAAAATTGAAGCTAGTGGTAAAGAAGTTGAACAGTGCAACATAGGAACAGAAGAAAAACCCAAGATGATAAAACTAAAAACCCAATATGATAAAACTATCTGAATCTCTGCCACCAGAGAAAAAAAGCAAATACATTGAACTTTTTAAGGAATATATAGATGTTTTTTCCTGGGGATATGAGTACTTAAAATCCTATGACACAAGTATCATACAACATCAGATTCCAATAAAAGAAGAACACAAACCTTTCGGACATAAACTTAGGGGAATTAATCCCAAGTTGCTTCCACTGATAGAGAAAGAAATCAAAAAGATGTATGATGCAAAGATTATAGTCCCCTTGAGATTTTCCAAATGGGTTTCTAATCTGGTTCCTACCAGAAAGAAAACTGGTGAAATTAGGCTATGCATTGATTTCCAAAACTTGAACAAGGTCTCTCTAAAAGACAATTACTCTTTACCTAAAATTGACCACATCCTAGAGAAGGTAGTTGGGGCCAGCATAATTTCTCTACTAGATGGGTTCTCGGGTTATAACCAGGTTCTTGTTCACCCAAATGATCAGGAGAAAACAACTTTTACCACGCCCTGGGGAACCTTCATGTATGTGAAGATGCCCTTCAGTTTGATGAACGTTGGTGCCACTTTCTAGAGAGCAATGGACATTGTTTTTTTGGATGAGCTCGACAGATTTATAGTCGTTTATATGGACGATGTGACAGTTTACTCTCAATCCGACAATGAACATTTAAAGCATCTCAGACGATTGTTTGAGAAGTGCAGGAAATTTGGGATATCTCTGAATCCCAAGAAAAGCCTCTTCGGGTTAGAGGAAGGTAAGTTGTTGGGACACATAATCTCTAAGGATGGAATTAAAATAGATCCCAGCAGAATAGAGGCCATTCAGAAACTGGAACACCCAAGGAACATCAAGGAGTTACAATCCTTCATTGGCAAAATAAACTTCCTGAGAAGATTCATACCTAACCTGGCTGAGTTTCTTAGGAACATCACAAACATGTTGAAAAAAGACACAAAAATAAAATGGAACATAGAATCCAAGCAGTCATTTGAACAGGTTAAACATGCACTTACACAAGCTCCAGTCTTGATCAGTCCCGATTTCACCAAAGACTTTTACCTTTTCTCTTTTGCATCTAAACACACCATTGCATCAGTACTACTGCAGAAAAACAACGAGGGGTATGAACAACCCATAGCCTTTTGCAACAAATCCTTAATAGATGTTGTATTGAATTACAAAATAATGGAGAAGCAAGCTTTTGCTCTAGTAAAAGCCATAAAGGAGTTTAGAGTTTACATACTCCATTCTCACATAATTGCTTATGTTTCGAATGCAGTAGTAAAAGATATTTTAACTCAGAATAATCCAGATGGCAGAAGAGGAAAATG
This sequence comes from Picea engelmannii, assembly GCA_009831015.1. NCBI lineage: Eukaryota > Viridiplantae > Streptophyta > Pinopsida > Pinales > Pinaceae > Picea > Picea engelmannii. The sequence goes on along the minus strand of ML780447.1, from coordinate 798,064 downwards.
GATTGTTGTCATTCTGGAATATGATATAGAGATTAATCCTACTAAACTGATCAAAGGTCAGGGTCTATCAAAATTAATGGCTGAATCTAATTTCCATGCTTTAGATATTAATTTCTTGGTTGCAGTTGATGAGCAGGGAGAGCATGCGACTCCAAACGTGAAAGAGGTATTCCTAAACTCTCCATGGTATGTAGACCTAATATTTGTCCTGCTTAATTTACAAGCTCCCCCTGCTCTGACTAAAACTAAATCTAGGTTTTTGAAGTTGAAAGCATTGAAATTTTGTATTCTAGAAGGTAATATTTATTGGAAAGATCATGGAGGTATTTTTTTAAATTGCCTTTTGAAAGACGAAGCTGACAAGATTTTGCAAGATTTCCATGCAGGAGACTGTGGTGGTCATCTGAGTTGGAAGACTACAACCAATAAGATCCTTAGAGCTGGGTTTTACTGACCTACATTGTTCACTGAAGCACATCAGAGAGTCACTTCATGCCACCAATGTCAAGTGTTTGAAGGTAAGAAAAGCTCCTGCCTTTACCACTGAAACCCATCTCAGTTGAAGCTCCTTTCCAGCAATGGGGTTTGGACTTCATAGGAGAGATACACCCTCCTTCTTCGGGCCAACACAAATGGATTCTCATTGCCACGGACTATTTCACAAAATGGATCGAAGCGGTACCAAGCAGACAAGCTACTGACTCTGTCATCATTAAATTCTTGGAAAATAATATTTTGTCTCGTTTTGGATGTCCCAAAAAAATCATAACTAACAATGCAGCTGCATTTCGATCCAAAAAGCTCATAGATTTTTGTAGCCAATATCACATCACCTTGGGACACTCCATAGCTTATTACCCTCAGGGAAATGGGATGGCAGAGTCCTCCAACAAAACCCTAGTGAACATCATTAAGAAAACGCTACAAGAAAACAAGAAGTCCTGGCATAGCAAGTTGGTATTCGCACTTTGGGCTGACAGGCTGACCACTAAGAGGTCAATTGGTATGTCTCCATACCAGTTGGTCTATGGCACCGAAGTGGTGTTCCCTACCTCTTTGGGGGTTCTTGTCATGAAACTATTACAGGAGATGCAAGCTGAGCCGAATGATTCCCAAAGAAGAATAAACCAGATGATACATTTACAGCAGTCTAGAGAATAAGTATACAACAAAACTTAGGTCGTCCAAGAAAACATCAAAAAGATCTTTGACAAAAGAACTAAAGAAGATCATTTTGAGTTAGGTGATTTGGTTCTGAGGTGGGATGCTAGAAATGAAGATAAGGGAAAACATGGAAAGTTTGGCAACCTATGGATAGGTCCCTACATGATTCAGGCATTCAGAGGAAATAACGCTTTTTTACTCAACAACAGTAATGGGACAAACCTGCCAGGTGGACCTGTGAATGGTAGGATGTTGAAGCACTACTCAATTCCCCGGTAAAGGTTGTGTCACCCACTTCCATTGTATAAACCATTTTTTCTTTTACTTGCATTTTTGAAGTGGATAACATTGACCAGGTGGTTGAAGCCCGCAGCGAAGGCCCTGAGCCACTCGATATGTCATAAAAATTTTCATCATAAATCAAATCAAATAACAGAAGAAACTATAGAGAGATCTTTCAAGACACCAGGGAGCATGATTCTTGGCACTTCACAAGGAGAGTACCATCTCCAGGTGGAGCCGCTGTTATAACCCTATAATTTATAGGATCAATTGGTGATTAAGATTTATTCCTTTAAGTGTGTTTTATTTACAAATGATTTTCCATTCTGTAAATGATTTGAAAAGAAAAGAAAAGAAAGAGAAAAGAAAAAGAAATAAAAAGAAAGAAAAGAAAAAGAAAAGAAAGAGAAAAGAAAAAGAAAGAAAAGAGGGCACAAAAGAAATTGAATAAAGCCCCATGCAATAAAAATGACTTGGTCCATACAATTTAAACATGGCCAAGTCCTTTAAATTGATGTTGATAGGATTAGTGAATGAGCTTGGCTAAACTGTTTAATCTTAGCAGAGTAGATAGGTTAGCTAGTGAAATAAATTTGATCAAACAACCTAATCTTGGTCAAATAACCTTAGGACAGAATAATTTCTTAGTCCAATAGTTTAAGCTGGGCTAAATGTCATAGGTGAGTAGGTTAGAGCATAGGTTAGTCATTTTTGTTTCAATAAAACATGCATGATGATCGATGTATATTCATATCTTTGATGTTTGGGAGTGTTTTGCCTAACCCCCATAGTGACAAAAAGTAGGGAAAGCTGAGCGAAACCCACAAAAAGTACTAAGCCTAAGTCTCCACTACATATATGATTTCACACTTATTGATTAAAAAGTGCACATAGATCTACGAATGAGGTATTGGCGCTTGGATCTACGGTCAAGAAGAAGTTTCATACCCCCTCGATCGTTCTGCCTTTAACGGTGGGGGGGGGTCTGGAATGGGAATTAAAAAAGTGCGCACAGATCTATGGTTATCCTGAAGGCGCACAGATCTATGGTCTACACGAGAGTCCAGACCCCCCTGAACATTATGATTTTAATGATGGGGGAGGGGGGGAATGGAGTGGGGTTTTTCCTAGCTGGCCCCATCCCAACGTGTCGCTAATATATTGCGTCGCATCTCTTCCCTTTTGACATACCACCACCACCTCATGTTGTCACATCTCAATATCCTCTCTGCCTTTCTTATCCGTTCATCCGTTACAGGTCATGTCTCCTTCTTCTTTCCCCCAATCATCATCATCCACGTCATTCAGGTACACACGTCATACATCTTTCTCCTACCTCCTCACGTTACTAAGGATCTGTTGGAAATTTATTATAGGCCACACACTCGTTAGCCTAATGACCTGTCCCTCGCGCCCAATGGATACCTCTTCACTCAAAAGTAACCCATGTATCGCCATTGACACACTTTTCACCCTCCCTGCACACCAGACAATTTCTTCCCCTTCTTCAATCCAGCCATAGCCATTACCCGCTAACATTTTTGTTTGAATTGAAGGTACCTTTCATAGTTATGGTGCCAAAGTCCAAAAAGGCATAAGACGAGGAAAATCCTTTCCTCCCACCTCCTGTCAATATCGACAGGATCCCATTGGCTGACAAGGATTATCTTATCTCAAAGACGATGTGTGAATTCAATTTCGTAGAGTTGCAGTCATGGTTTAAAGACACCTTCTTGGATCAGAGCGATGAAATTGGGCTCTGGGAGTCAAATATTCCTCTATGTCTCTTTCCCCAAGTCCATCATTTCCCTGAACTCTCCCTCAAATGCCAGGCTCATTACCTCCCCGACCAGAGAGCTGTTTTTCATCATCAGGAGAGACCTTGTTCTTTATCATGCCATAGGCCATAGATCAGATGATGCAGATACCCAGGACCAAATCCGCCTCTCCTTTCAACCTTGAAATCCTAACAAAGTTGTATCAAAACTTGTCCTTTCCTCAAAGAGACTAGAGCTTCGAGCTTTTTCTCCCATGGGACACTCATCTCCCCAAGAAAAACCCCCCATGTCATTCTTCCTTGTTCTCAGAAAGGGGGAACCAAGTTATTTCATCGCTTTGCTGCCTGCTTGGCTACTTTTTAGTCGAATGGGTGGATGAACCTATATTAGGTTTCCTGTCCATTTTTTCGGCTGAGGAACAGACCACCACCCAGTTTGACTACAATTTTTTCTTGGCAGAAAACATCCACAACCAGTTTTCAAAATTCGCCACAGAGGGCATGTTCCAGTATTCCTCAATACTAGCATACATGTTCATCTTTTTTCAAGTATAAAGGTTTTCTTTCCTGATGCAGAAAATGGACAAGGATGGGAAACCATAGGCGGTAACCCAATGGACTTCACTTCTCAGAAGAAACTCCACAGAGTTCAGTTTCAAACAGTTCATTGATATGTTTTATCATCTAGTGGTGAACATGCTTAGTGGGAGACCAGAGCCAAGGATAAATGAAGAGATCCAAAGAATATTACATCTCTCAGACCTTGCAAAGATAGGAGACTGGTTCTTGTATCAAGACCACACATAAATCAGAGTGTATGGATGTGAGTTGGCTCCATACAAATTACCCAAATATCTGCCCGTTCGGATATTTTCACTGGAGTATATTCACCAGATGATAAATGCAGATGATATCCACTTTGTATCTCTGAAGAAAAAACAACAGTTGAGGATTAAGGGGAAGATAGGAAATTTTATATGCAATAGTCGAGCCGCTGGAGAAGAGGCAGAAAAGATATTAAAGGAAATGAAATTCAACACTAGTTTTATTTGGTAATATGATCCGAGTGGGATCATCGTGGAAATGAGAGCCAAAAACAAAAGCGCTCAGTATGCTCACACACTTAAACCAAAAATTGAGAAGTATGCAAATTAGACACTTTGGGAAGAGAACACCTTGGAAGACACTGAACAAAATTCTTCCTTAGTACTGACTTTCCAGACTGTCACTCCACTAGTGCCAAAGGAAAAAAGACCAAGGAAAGAAATGTCTCTTTCGGTCACCAAAGTATTAGCGGAGGAGTTTCAGTTACATAGTAAAAAGCCTAGGATGTTTCATACTATTCCCAGGTCTGTGGAAGAAGATATTCAGCATGCCAAAGGGTTTAAAGGAGGAGATACACCAATTCCTTCAGTTAGCTATCAAACAATGTCTACTTCTGTTCCAAAGAAGCAGACTGATATAACTATGGCCACCCAAATTCCACAGGGATCTGCAAGCTAAACATCTTTGAAAAATATGATATGATTAAGAAGAGAAACCAGACACTGACCAATAGCACTTATGCTCATTTCTAGAAGAAGACGTCCAATTCCCAACACAGACTGTTATCAACTTTCAACATGGAAAAAGGAAGAATGCATCTTTCATTTCTGCAGGCACAGGTACCTCAACCCAAAGAAATTAGTGACTACAAAAGGTCAACCCTTGTGTTTGATACAAAACAAGTTCATCCAGCTGACTAGATGGATCTACACAGACAGACTGGTGAAATGGTTTTCTCCACTTTGGCCCATGCTTCCTCTACAACTGCAAAATTACAAGTAGCTCTAAACAATTTTCAGACCCAGTTGAAACTGGAAAAGATATCCTCTTTTGCAAAGGATAATAGGATAAAATCCCTAGAGGAATTGGTATTCAAGATTGGGTATGATCCCTCGAATGTGAAAGGAACAAAGGATTTGATAAAGAAGAAGAACATTGATATAGAAACTCTGAGAAAACAATTAAAATTTCCACCCACAGAGGATGCACAAGCTAAGGAGATCACTGAGACATAAGGAGAAAAGGATGAAATTCTCAAGTTAATCATGGAGCAGAATGCGCAGTTAAAGGAAATGGAAGAAGAGTTGGAAAGGTTGGTAAAGGAAAAGGAACAATCAACACCGATGGAAGTCATTCCATTGAGTGCAGTTCCACTCACTGGAGTCAGCACAACTACTGTAGCAACAACCACCACAGAAGAAATTCCCTCAGCCACCCCATTGTCAGCTCTGGAAAAGACAATGGAGCTTGCAAAATCCATGGAGGAGATGAACTTACAAGAAATGGAGATCAATAGACTGAAAAAGGAGGTTGAGAGTCTTCAGGAGCTCAATACTTCTTACCAGACAAGCTTTCACACTGAGAAGCAAACATCAGATAAGCTCAAACAGGAATTGCAACAACTCCAAAAGAAAACAGTGGTAGGCAAGACACTTGTTGAGGTCAGAAAATATTTAGATGGATATATCTGAATCCATGAATGAAATATGGCCTATGGTACATATCATGTTTGAGTAGAATGAGCTAGTGATAAGAAGCAGACAGGTTATTGAAAAAATTACAGGAGAGTTGGGAAAAATGCCCTCTGAAGCCAATGAAATAATTAAATTCCTGAACTCAAAAACTAGAGAAGAACTGGAAGACTTGAAGATTGAAGACAAGACATAAACCATTCTTGAATTCAAGAGGGTTATGACCAAAAAAGGATTGATGTTGCAATTGGAAGAAAAAGTCCAGAACATGGACATTGGAGTTCAAAGGTTTTTCGATAAGATCGAGGCTCTGCAGAAAAAGGGTCTTCCTGGTCTAATGGTTCTTAATGACAAGTTGATGACCCTTCTAGACTACAAGCAGAAAATGGCTACAATGGCCAAGGATAGTTCCAAGTTCTTAGGGATACAAGGCACTATAGAGGGCAAAGCGTTCCTGGAGACTTTGCAGCCAGACATCAGTATACAACACGAGATCAAATATATCTTCATCATCAAACCAAATTTTTCCAAATACACAGAAGTAGATGAAGTATACTGTAGACTACTCAAAGTCACCATTCCCAGTCAGCTAAGATGGGAAGAACTGTGTAATTTGATCGAGTAGGAAATGAGGTGTGCAAGCTGAGTCAGCAGATAGATCAATCCAAGTCATTTGGGTGACTCACCAACGACCTTCCCCAAATTCAGCATGAAGAATTCGATAGATCATCAGCAGTTACCTAGATTTTTGAATTATGTTATTTAGTTAGTTAGTTTCATTTCTCGCCACGTCCTAATTATCAATGATAGGGTCGTTTGTAATTTTGATTATAAATACTTCAAACTTTGAAGTTTTGGGGGTTGGTCTTTACGCTCTATAAGCTGTAAATACTGTAACTTTATCAATAGATCTTCAAGTAATACAAAGAGATGTTCCATAGGATTCCTGCGTGTTATTTATTGGTGATTTTTACTCTTTCGTGTTAAAATTTTATCCCTCTCAGTTATCATATTGTTTTCTTAATCTGATTATTTAAAAGTAGCGAATGTTGCAGGATTTATCCGCTTATACCCTGTTTCCAACTTTTGAATATCTAAATTTTTATCTTCTGATGTTACAGTAAATAAATTCTTAATTGCTTCTTTTCTTTAATTGATATCCTCGTCTTTTCTACTATCCATCACTTTATTGCTAAAGAACCCAGTAAATGCATTATCTTTCCCTATGAAAGAAATCTCTGAGTTTTTCTGTTTGACCCCTATCTTTATAAGACAGACCCCATAGCCTAATGGAAGCGTAAGTGATATTCAACCATTGCATTTAAAAACAATACAAACAACTCGGTTATATTCTTTTTTAACTAGCCTAAAATCTTGAAAGTCCAAACAAATCTAAAACTCATAGAGAGATCCCTCTTTGAAGCTGGTAGGGCTAGCTCCTAGTTTTGAAGTGGTTGGTTAAGGTTACCTCTGATAGATTTCTTCTTACCTCACAACAACCTCTGGGAATTTACAGAGTGATAAAAAAGTTTTTTGATGTACCCCCACTAAAAGCTTAATGTTTCTCCTTACACAGGGCTAAGGAGCAACATGTTTGAAATGTGTCAGTGGTTCACTAAAAGTTATGAATAACTAAGATTTATCCTTTTTACCGTGAACCAACTCTATGTATAACTAAGATATGAATAACCAAGCTCTATGATTCTAAGTTACATCACACTTTGGCATAATAAGCACCCACTCCTCCTGTTTATAATTCCAACAAGTTTAGCTTGTGTACTAGACTATGTGAAATAGATGAAACCCCTATACACACTTACACAAGTAAATTCCCCACAACCTATCTGTTGAGAGTAATTCTCTCTACAGTGATTGAGCACACCCCAAGAAAGACTATAATACTTTGTGCATGTTCTAAATGCTCTATGTCCAGGAAAGAGGAGAAATTCCCCTCGATTAGTGCATATAGTGGTTGGCCTGATCAATTGGCTGCCATAATGGGGCCCTCCCTTTAGTGTCCATTATCAAACCATGCCTATCTTAATTTGTATAAGTTTCTATGTTTAATGGTATTTAGCAAAGTTAAATATAAAATTAAGAAGTTCAAGCTTGCTTCCATATTGACATGTCTAGAGGAAAACACTTCTATAATAGAAAGTACCAAAGAAGAATTTACTAAGAGGAAATTGGGAAAACAAACATTGTTTGTTAAACATCGACGAGTCTCCTTAAACGGGAAAACATTGTTTTGTTAAACATAAATGAGTCTCCTTGAACTTGTTAATAGAGTTGGATTTAAAACAGTCGGGATGAAAACCATCGATACTAACATAATCAGTATTGGCACCATCATAGCTGAACATAATAATTATTGACACCATCATAGCTAAACATGTAGAAAAAAATCATCCATATCTGTAATATCCGATTCTTTTGCTAGAAGTGCCAACAAGAGAAATGGCACAAATACAACAAGAGAAATGATACAACTACAACAACGGTAAATGTGAAATATCCCCTTCCATTCATTCTCTACACTCTTTTATGCAAGTCATGTTAGAAAAACAGGACCGCGGAGCAATAAAATAAAACAAATGCAGAAACAAAACACAGAAGACACACAATACAAGAGAGACACAGATTTACGTGGTTCACCCATTGTGGGCTACGTCCACCAGAGAAATTGCCAGGTCCTTCCTTTATTATTATCCAGCAAATGAAGGGATACAACCTACAGCAAAACCCGCTGTAACTTCTCTTCTTTCTCTCATAGTCTCCTCTCTCAGATTACAATATTCACCATCAACCATAGCCGCAATACATTTCCCTCATAAAAGAGGGTTGCCTTCTAGGGCATAAAACCCTAACATAATCTCTACCGTTAGATCTACGACCTTATAATGAACGGTCCAAATTTACAATGAAATTACAATATACTTTTATAAGGCAATTTTTGCTTCGGGGGCTTCGCCCCTGAACCCCCATTGGGGGCCCGCTTGCCCCCAGACCCCCCAGCCGAGGGGATAGGCCCCCCGGACCCCGCAGAGGGGGTACCCCCCCTCTGCACTCCCCCACGTGGAAGAGTGTAC
>ML780447.1:772087-786556 GCA_009831015.1 Picea engelmannii | reverse complement strand
AATCTCTACCGTTAGATCTGCGACCTTATAATGAACGGTCCAGATTTACAATGAAATTACAATATACTTTTATAAGGCAATTTTTGCTTCGGGGGCTTCGCCCCCGAACCCCCCAGCCGGGGGGATAGCCCCCCCGGACCCCGCAGAGGGGGTACCCCCCCTTTGCACTCCCCCGCATGGAAGAGTGTACATACTTCTGGGGTGTAAATACTTCACGGGTTATAAACACGGCTGAAAGCAAGGACCTTTGAATCAAGAAGATAATCAGGCTCCACAACCAACAAGTCAATTAACTTCCTAGAAGCAATATCTTAAAATTCTCTCTCTATGTAATTTTTGGAAGACCACTTTTGTGTGAAGCTCATTTATTGTTTGATTAGTTTTATTTGTTACCATGCATGGGCCAACCCTTCTAGAAGGTAGAGGTTTGGTTTTTGATTCACAACATGCAAAGGTTCTTTTATTCAAGGCATGCAAAGGTGAACTAATCTTCTTTTGTTGTTAGCCCCTCAAGGGGTGTGTTTTCAGCTGTGACGATGGTGATTTGTTGGGTCTCAAAATTAGTGTGGATCATTAGGGTAATGATGTTGTCCATGTTGAGTGATTGTGTCTCTCTTCCACTACTACATTAATCACTCTTAATCCTTACACAAAGGGCCACTTTCAAAAATCCACAAACCCACAATGTAGATTTTGGAAACTACATAAAGAAGAAGGCGACCCAATAAGCACACAATTATGTTTGAGCGCTTTATCTTGCCAGCTTGAGATCAAAAATCTTGTTCAATGTTTCTTTAACCTTTGTTATTAAAGTGGTTACTTTTCATCTCCAAGTGTCCAATCCTAACATTCCCTTTAGGATGATATACCTCATAAATCTCAAGGTATTTTACTAAAGTTGGTTTTAATGACCGCGCAAATAGGGTAAATCATCACATGTCCACTTTGGGATAGGTGGACCTGTTATCGCACAGTTTGTAGCTAGGTAAAAAGGCCAGAAGATAGAGACCAAACTGGCGTAACAAGAACCTACCCCACCCAATGTCACCACAATGGGAAGGTTCTTTCTCTTTAGGGAGGCTAGGCCCAGGGGAGACATCCTCGGTAACTTGGGGTTTTGAACAGGCTAAGGTATAATAGTAAAATTCCCCCCTTCACAGGTCACCACCAAGAGAAGATAGTCAGGCTAAACAACCAATACTGAAGTGTAGGCCCAAATGAGAACACCTGCCCTAGGCTCTTCCTTCCTTCTTCAATGGCTGAAAATTTCTCTTTTAGGGGACATGAGACAACGACCTACTTATGTGTTTGTCCCCTAGGGTTTTAAAATCAGAAAAATTTATAATAAATGCAAGAATATAAGACTACAACCATTCAATTAAGAAGTTTTGCAGAAAAAACATTTACATATCAGGATGAAATAGCATTGCAAACCCTAGTTGTAAACCTTCCTTCAAGAGAAATGCCAAAAATGCCAAGAAAAGCCTTCTTTCAACAAGTGCGCCTCACTCAAAGAGAAAAAATACCCAAGTAGGGCGCAAAAATCAGATCTCACTAGGAGAGTGAGTTCTGTGTTATGTCAAAATGAGGATAAAACTCCTCAATATATACTGTATCAATGACCTTTAATTAATTTTAGGTCATAAAATTAGCCGACAAGGCTTTAAACCAAAATCATACTGTTTTTACATTAAAATGTCAAATTAAAACCCTAACTGAGTTTTAATAAAGGTAAAATCCCCTTCAAGGGAGGCACTAGCCCCTTTTAGGGAAAATCGGACATCCAGGAGCAAAAGGTTAGCCACCCAGGGGCTTCTCCAACATGCCACACGCGCCACTGCTGCCTAGTCTGCCTCCAAGAATGACCATGAAGATGGATGACGTCATGGTAAGGATGGGGGTGCTATGATCCTTCCAAGGCCAACGTTCCACTGAAAAGGGGTCATTCCCCCTAGGTCGGGCTCTGCCAAAGTGCCTTTGGTGAAACGTCCTCTTCTTCTCCAGTGAAAAACCTCGGTCAAACACTGTCCTGTCTCTGCCCCTCTGACGGGGTCTCAACAACCATCTGATGGGATGTTCAGCCCCGTGGAGGTTTGAACTAATCATCTCCCCATGTGTACCGGTCCAAATGGTACCTGTCCATCGAGCATGGTCCTGCACATAAAAAACTATGCCTTCCATGGGCTCATTAGTCACAGGGATCATAGCAATGTTAATCACATTTCATCATTAATATTATCAAACATATGCATAAAAATCCTGATATATCATTCAATAGCTCAAAGACATTACAAAAATCCACAATACAAGATCGAAGAAAAGGACAAGACATCCTATTGGGCTAGTATCCACAAGAGACGGGAAGTTCCCAGGAAGGTTCCATCCAAGCCATGTAAACGAGGTGATGTGGCTAGGGGATGTCCAAACAAGTGGGTAGAGTGAGAGACAGAGATGCATAATGTTATCTGTGGGTGCCTTTGTAGAAGGCGAGCTGTACGATGCAATTTTTCCAAGCCCGTTCTTGCCTTTATTATTTCTTTATTTGTTTTTCTTCTTCTTTTTCTTTTTATTCAAGGTCTAACCAGAGGACACTACCTTGGCATGGTGACCAGAGCTGACAGTGTTACCCACAAGTACTTTCACATAGATGAGAAGGCTGGCTCGTGATGAGACCCCCTTTCCCTTGGCGATGCAACCAAAGGTCATTGCCCTAGCGTGGTAACCAGATAATGGAAATGTCATACTATTAGGTACCCATGAACCTAATAGGCTGGCTCGTGATGAGAGCCCCTATCCTCTTAGCTAGGTCTTGTTTATTATTTTTCAGGTCCCTCTTGTTTCTTGCTGAGAGGCTTTTTATTTCCTTCTCGGAGATTCCTAGGCGAGGCATCTTGAGGTTTTATTTCTAGGCTTTTATCTTTTACCAATTGCTTTTACCTTCTGGGCCTTTAGTCCCTTCTTCCCACAAGATAAGGTGCAACCCTACAAACAGGTCATTCCAATGCCTAGACAAGGGGAATGGGATAAATGAGAGGGAAATAAGATGAAAAAGTGGTGGTATGATGGGAGCAGACGATGGCTCTTCAAAAATCCCCCCGGTGGCAAACCAAAACCCATGGGTACAGGCTTGCTAGGACACCCTGTCAATCTCCCCAATCATGGTCAAGTGGGTTAATGTAAGATCCAAGCAATCGTCAGAGACAAAAGGAGTCAAATGCATATATGCAAAGGTTATAATGATCAAAAGTGACACATACCATGATACCTGGACCAATTACCTCATGGAGCAAGAGCCTTCTCCGATACAAGACCAAGCCGATGGTGATGGATATTGTTGTTGCTGACAAGATGAATTTGATGAAAGAATAAAAGGATGGGCCCTCCAGAGCCATGCTCAGGTCAAACCTGCTCTCGGTACTCCATGTCTAGGACCTATGGGCCTCGAGACATGATCTCCTAGTTATCCCTAGAAATCGGGGATAACAGGACCAATCAATTGGAGGTGTGAAAAATTCATTTGATGCTATAATGAATTTTGTATTTGCATTTGTATTATGTGTTATATTGTTATCAAGTGGTGAAAATGAAAAATTCAGTACTATGTTTTGAATATCCTTGCATATTTTTGTAGGGATTGTTGAACCCACTCTTCATATTGTTTCACCCAGTACATGCACATGTTGAATTAGCAAGTACAAGATTTAACGACAAAAACAAAATTGAATCAATGGGTGAATTAGTGGGTACAACGACAACAACAAAAGTAACAACATGGTCTTGCTTTGTTTTGAATATCTTTGCAAGGATTGTTGAACCCACTAGTCATAGCCTTTTACCCAATACATGCATGATACATGCACATGCACACACATTGAATCATTGGGTCCAACGAAAAAAACATAAGCAACAACATGGTCATTAAACCATAGACCACATTTTAATCATATAAAATTTTAGGGGTTATATATCTCCCATGGGCTATTTTTCCATGCTTTTTCCCAAAAAAATATTTTCCAATTTCCATTTTTTAAAAAAATTATTCGCCAAAATTTCATAGAATATATATATATATATATATATATATATATATATATATATATATATATATATATACATCAGAAATACCCCAAATTTTATAAAAACTATATAAAATCCTTATAAAGTTGAATATTTTTACAAAAATATCGACACACATTTTATAGTTTGCACATTAAGGACTAGTAAGGTTCGCAAAAGTTTCTACAATTTGAGATAAATTTCCATCCTTAAAATCATCTATGATTGTAATTGTTGTCAAACCTTAGACTAATGCCCACATTGAAATAACAAACACAACAAAAAATGTAATGACATGGTCCTTACAACCAAATACCATGTTATGATGGTTGTCAAGGCTTTCTTACAACCAAAGACCACATTATGATGGTGTTGGACAAACAACTTTTTGAATATAAAAACCTAAGTATAAAGAAAGAGTGCAGAAGGAAGGAATTGCGTAGAAGGAAGGAGTCATGCAGAAGGAAGGAGTTACGCAGAAGGAAGGATTTGCGCAGAAGACAGAAAGGGCGTAGAAGGATGGAGACAACACAAAGACATAAGGATGAAGCAAGAGAGCGAGAAAAGGAAGCAAAAACGATGACAGTGTGACTTTCCAGAAATAGAAGGGTAACAAAAAAGTTGTATAAAGAACAAGAAGTAGAAGACGGAAAATAGCCAGTTAACTAAATATGGCTATGCCATGCATTATAATGGGTTATTTTGGGATAGATAAGAATATAACTTGAAACCCTATATTTTGGCGTATAAATATGTAACGGGATTAAGAGATAGATATATAGGCATATGTGAGTGTGAGAGTGTGCACATGAAAGAGAATTGAGGTTATGGAAAGATCATGAATTTAATAGTCAGTTAGTAAGAAAGAAGATGAATACCGAAGGAGTTTAGAGAGGATATTACGTCTTGTATTGTTGCTTGTCTTTATGTGTAAATGAATGATGATATACTTCACAGAATAAATTTAGTCTACGGATTGGTTATGTTGTAATGTTCATGCATGGCTATGATAGTTTAGGTAATAATCAAGAACATACATAAGCTAAGATCGAGAAGAATGATTCACGCATCAACCTCCCTTTCCCTTACTGTTACAGAAACCTAGTTCTTGCAGCCCCAATAGATACCTCGGGTGAGACTTCATTTGTGCAAGCAGGTGATGCCGAAAGGGCCAGTGTCTTGAGGGTTTTATTGGTCATGATCAAATCGAACCTTGGGTCTCATAAACCCTGCGCAGACAAGAAGCAACCAACAAATGGTTATGTTGTTGGGACTGGGAATTTACGACTAATGGAATATTTTGGAGATCGACTAAGAAATAAATCACAGATTGGTTGGAATGAAAAGAATGAGACTTCGCACGACAAGAGAACATGAACCCTCAGATGAGTGACGAGAAATGGATGCAAAAGTATGTGTTCACAGATCGACATCAAATTTTCTTTGGAAATTTCCTATAAAATATGACCAAGTGGCTAGAAAGGTTAGTAGAGAAGACATGGAGGTTTAGTGCTACTACACCGAAGAATTGGACTCCAGAATTGGTAAGGAAGCTAAATTTGTTAAGTAACCCAACTACTCAAGCAATTGATTTTTGGTTGGATAATATACTATGGGGCTATGTTACAGAATTCACCGTAGATTGCATTTAGTCATACAATGTTGTAGAAATAAATTTTTTCAAAGGCCCACGTGGAAGGTTCTTGAAATCATTGAATACGTGGATAAATATTATATTATGTGAAAAACATGTGATGATAATGAAGTCTGAAAACTAAAAGAGCTTTGCACATAGGGGAGTTAGAGGATAACATAAGGATCACCTAAGAAAAGGGAGGAGCAATGAAAGAGGAAGGGGCTGAGAATGTAAGAATTCAGTACACTAGAGGAAGACTACGAATTTTGGGAGTTGTGCGGAGGAAGGAGGTATAAAAGGAAAAAGACTGGGGTTGGGAGAGAAGAGTCACATAGTGAGCTAGAAGTACATGAGCCTTGCGCACAAGTCCAAATTGTAGAGATACCATATATAGGAGGCAAAGAAGAGGGGTGTCAATCCAATCCAGTAATAAAAGAGACAAAAAGTCCTACTTAGACAATATTCTGTGTTGAATCCATGACCCCAAGTGCATCACCATAATCAGAAATAACATTTGAAGACTTGTCGAAATCCATCATAGTGAGACAAGGAGGACATAACAATACCGATCGAAATAGTGGGAGTAGTGTGCAGAGTCAAATTCAGAGTGTACCAACATCACCAAGAGGAGGGAATACACAGACCAACATGGCAGGGATAGATAATACTCTTAGACTTCCTGAATTCAAGGGAGTAGGGTTAGAGGACCCGAAACAACACTTGTTTTTTCTGTGATACAATTTGGGCCGCTAAAAACATATAGGATGAAGCAATGAATATTTCGTGGTTAGAGACAACGTTTAGGGGCCGCACGCTAGTATGGTATATGAAGTTACAGGGTATTACACCTACCAGACAGGCTAGGACTTTTGAAGAAATAAAGCAATCACTATTAAAGGAGTTCAAAAAGCCGAAGCCATAATCATAATATATTACTGAACTGAAGGAGATAAAACAGGTGCAAACAGAGTCAATATGGGATTACAATCAACGCTTTAAGGATGTAATGGGAAGACTGACTTTCCAAATTCCAGATCAACAACACCAAGAGTGGCTCATTGCAGGATTTCTACCCCACATTCGTAGACCACTAATTCAACAGAAGGTTGCATCGTAGGCCAAGGCCCTGGAAATCATGATGAAATTAGAGTTGTCTCCGACAGGAGACACTGGGGGAATGGCGCAAGTTCAGAAACAGTTAGCCGCATTAATAATTCAACTGGTCGAGCTTACAAAGGGAAGGGAAACACGAGAACAAATTTGGTGTACCAAGTGTAGGAAGGGAGGCCACCACAAGGATGAATGGCCAACATTTGTGCAGTATTTGGAATTAGGAGCACTGAATCCACTACCCGGAGGAGGATACTACAAGATCGGTAAGAAATGGGGACATCATCCCACTGGGTGTCCATTACTCTAGAAATATCAGAGTACTCCAAATAACTTGTTTTGCAATTTTTTCAAATCAGTAGGACATGAAGAAAATGATTGTCGTGCATTCGACCTACTAATGGAGTGCACATCAGATATGTATAGGATCCAAAAACAGAATGCCGACATGGATGGGAGTGGTGCACGGTATAACACTCAAAGAAGTTTCAATTAGGGGAATATAGAAAATTTTGGCAGAGGCTAAGGTAGAGGTAATTTTGGTGGAGGAGGACGAGGACCGATTATTTTTTATAAATGTAATCAACCAAGACACTTGGCTCGAGATTGCCGGAACCCATGTACCATGTGCACATATTGCAGAGCACTAGATCACACAACAAAGGAATTTCCCCAACTAGTTTCAAAATGGTAGGCTAGAGGCAACCCAAATCAGAATCTACATCAAAATCAGAATGTGCAAATGATATCAGTTGAAAAATGTAGTGAAGGACCAAAAATCCCAGTCGTTAGATGTGGAGGAGCTCGCACATGCACTAATGTGGAAAATCAAGGAAATCAAACAGAGCAATGGGTAAGGAATTCAGCGGGACCTATGCCAGCATTCAACCCCCAGAAGGAAAAAGAGATATATCATAGTGCACGAAAGGAAATACTTGAACCACATGGGGAAGGGTCCACATCATTGCTACCTCATCTAGAAGACCCATAGGTACCTGAAAAGTCAAGTACACAAGTAAGTACATTAACCAAATTCTTAAAAAGTTGTGTAGAATTGATGAGAGAGGGAACTGCGCTTAGTATGTTATACAATATGATTGATCATTACGCAAAAGGAAGGGACACCCCCATCACACAATGAATGGTAAACCGGGTATTGCGCAGGAAGAGAACCAATGGGGAATTCAAGTTTAATGCGCAAATTGGGGAATACAATGTGGATAATGTTATTCTAGACTTATGATTGGATGTGAATGTACTACCTAAGTAGACATGGGAGATGATGGGAGAACCTGAATTAATATGGTCCCATGGCTAGTTAAATCTCGTGAATTAGTATAAGATAGTCTCGATCGAGTGACTAACAAGGGTACCTGTAATGGGAAGATTGACTTTCCAAATTCTAGATCAACAACACCAAGAGTGACTCATTGTAGGATTTCTACCCCACATTCATAGACCACTAATTCAATAGAAGGTTGCATCGCATCCCAAGGCACTAAAAATCATGATGAAATTAGAGTTGTCTTCGACAGGACACATTGGGGGAATGGCGCAAGTTCAGACACAGTTAGCTGCATTAACAATTCAACTGGCTGAGCTTACAAAGGGAAGGGAAACACGAGAACAAATTTGGTGTACCAAGTGTAGGACGAAAGGCCACCACAAGGATGAATGCCCAACATTTGTGCAATATTTGGAAGTAGGAATACTAAATCCACTAGCCGGAGGAGGATACTACGAGATTGATAATAAATGGGGACATCATCCCACTGGGTGTCCATTACTCCAGAAATATCAGAGTACTCCAAAGAACTTGTTTTGCAATTTTTTCAAATCAGTAGGACATGAAGAAAAGGACTGTCATGCATTCGACCTACTAAGGGAGCACACATCAGATATGTAAAGGATCCAAAAACCGAATACCGACATGGATGTGAGTGGTGCACAATATAACACTCAAAGAGGTTTCAATCAAGGGAACATAGAAAATTTTGGCAGAGGCTGAGGTAGAGGTAATTTTTGTGGAAGAGGACGAGGACCAATTATTTGTTATAAATGTAATCAACCAGGACACTTGGCTCGAGATTGCCAGAACCCATGTACCACGTGCACATATTGCAAAGCATTGGATCACGCAATAGAGGAATTTCCCCACCTAGTTGCAAAATGACAGGCTAGAGGCAACCCAAATCAAAATTTGTATCAGAATTAGAATGTGAAAATGATATCAGTTGAAAAATGCAGTGAAGGACCAAAAATCACAGTTGTTAGATGTGGAGGAGCTCGCACATGCGCTGATGTGGAAAATCAAGGAAATCAAACAGAGCAATGGGTAAGGAATTTAGCATGGCCTATGCCAACATTCAACCCACAGAAGGAAAAAGAGACATATCAGAGTGAAAGAAAGGAAATACTTGAACCACATGGGGAAGCATCCACATCATTTCTACCTCATCTAGAAGACCCATAGGTACCTGAAAAGTCAAGTACAAAAGTAAGTACATTAACCAAATTCTTAAAAAGTTGTGTAGAATTGATGAGAGATAGAACTGTGCTTAGTATGTTATACAATATGATTGATCTTTGTGCAAAAGGAAGGGACACCCCCATCACACAATGAATGGTAAACCAAGTACTGCGTAGGAAGAGAACCAACATGGAATTCAAGTTTAATGCGCAGATTGGGGAATGCGATGTGGATAATGTTATTCTAGACTTAGGATTGGATGTGAATGTACTACCTAAGTAGACATGGGAGATGATGGGAGAACCTAAATTAATATGGTTCCATGTCCAGTTAAATCTCACGAATCAGTATAAGATAGTCTCGATCGAGCGATTAACGAGGGTACCTGTAAACATAGATGGGGTGCGCAACATGGCATATTTTGAAGTTATTGAGATCGTAGACGATAGTCAACCATATCCAACTTTAATGGGTCTGGAATGGGTGGTTGATAACCAAACAATTATTAACTTAAAAAGAAGGGAGATGTTATTGTACCCTTGGATCCATCAGAATGGAAGAGATATACAAAGTCAGTAAGAGAAAATGATATGGAAAATTTATGTACTCTGACTACATGAATGGAGGATTATTTTGAGCCAACAACAAATGGTGTGCTCAATTGGAGAAGTTTTAGTTCGTGCACATCATATTCAGAAGTTGGTCTAGAGAATTGGTAATAGAGGATGCATGAAGTATTAACTAGAAGTTGTGCCCGTATAAACTGATCTATGCGCGGGATTGATACATAATTATATGACCCACCTAGGTACAATGGAATAACTGAGATTAATATGTTTATAACAACATTTTAATCACAAGTACCTGAACAATAGAGGTTGTTCGCATTAGATGTCGTCTTAAAAATAACTCCAGCTAGATGGTGGGTTGTGCACAGAAAGAGTGTTAAGGGCTGGGCATAATGCAGTACACTCATGCAGATACGCTTTGGACCTGAAGCAAAAGTAAGTGCACATAAATACACAAGAGAGAGTGACTCGAAAGATCACGTGGAAAAATTTAGGGCTTTATTGCGCTCAATATCAAAAACATAATGGACACATCGATTCATACACACGTTGGATACAATCCCGAGGAATTGGTATTTAGAATTGGAGATGCGCAGAGAGACAACAAGATGGGAAGGATTAGTCCAAAGATTTAAAGTCACGTTCACATTTGAACATGAATCTCCCTCCATACATGCATCCCTACTTTCCATCTGAACAAAGATCTTCTCAAAGGTAGAATTGGTGGAAGAAGAACCCTTAGGTAGTGCGCACAAATCCAAATTAACGGTCCAGAAGCTATTGGAATGCTATAATGTCACGTAGGAGGAATATAATGAAGGGGATTCCATGAATGTCCAGGTACCAGAAACATAGGGAATACACGTAGTAGAAGGGCCTGAGCTGGTATCCACCGAATACACACAACCAATAAAGATAAAGCAAGTCAACATTGGGACAACGAAGAACCCTAAGTTTACGCACATAGGAGACTATTGGAATGATGAGACAATTGAGAAGGTGGAAGAATTATTGCGAGAATATAATGATTTATTTCCAACTACATTCTTAGAGATGAAAGGGATAGCAGGCTCACCCCAAAGGTATATATGAAGTGAGTGGAGAGGAGTCGAGCACAACATTGTGGTAGAACAAGAAAATGAATTCTGCGGTGAGATAGGAAGAAAGGGGCGAGATCCTCCCAAGGGTTCGAGTCGCACCAGGCATCTCATGCCACCTTGTGGACTCTATGACAGGGAGAAGAGATGGGGCAAGTCCTTCGAGTGCATTCTGGAAACATGATGTCTTGGAATTTTGACGAGGAAGGCATGAGACATAGAGAGGTTAACTGGGCACATAGTTGGGGTGTGTTGTAGGATAAGAAAAGAGGGTGTGATGAACGAGTCTTGGTGTGACAAATCTGTGAAGTCTAGACAATTATGTTGTATGCAGCGAGTCGCGACTCTCTTCCCATCTTTGTAACTGGGACATTAGTTCCCTCTTCGTATTGTATTGTATTGAATTTGTTTCACAATATAATAAATTAAGTCCGATGTTAGGCACTGTTGGTGCCACCCGCACTACATCCGTGTCTCTTATGTTTCACATGTTTGTTCACTGTATGTTGGAATGACTCAGTGTTAAGAGTGTTAACAAATTGTAAAGTATACAAGTGAGTTGCGTAGAGTAGGAATGTGACTCACTCATAACCTATAAATGGAATAGATATGGAATAGATATAAATGAGCATATGGAATAGATATAAATGAGAAACTCTAAGCATCACACTACATTATAACTCCGCTAAATTATCATTGATATCAACATTTAGTGGCTTCGCTAAATTATCATTGATATCAACATTCAACGACTAGATTGTTGTAGGATTTTGGAATCGCCGCCAGCCATTCCTATCAGAGATGGATGGCCTATGCAGAGCATGTGCTCCAATGTTCATAACTGGGACTTCAATTCCACTATATATAGTTCTGTTACTATTTATAACTCCCAAGAACAAGTATGAGGGAGCTGTATCTGTGGCATCGTTTGTTTTAATTTTCGTCTTAGTGTTTTCACTATATAAGTGGTTGGCACCCTGTATGCTATTGTCAATCTCTTTCCAGCTGAGTAACTTTAAAACAAAGAAATAATTGGTAGAAACTGCAAAATGATGGACACTCATCACAAAATTCATAAAACTATAACAACTAGCACAACGGTTAACTCGTTGTTGGTGAACGCCTAAAGGATGACGGCTGGTAAATGAAACCTTCTTAATCTTGCAGGCCGAGGTTGCGATAAGTAAATGTGGTACAAATGTAAATCTAATACTGTAAAATGATAAAAATTTAATCGTGAGTAAATTTGTAATTTCAATTAGATGGTTACACAGTGATTTCTTAATCATATTAAGCAAATGTTAAAAAGTAAACAGGTTAGGTTAAGGAAAGCTTTTAAAAATGCTAGAAAGTTATGAACATAAGATCTTGTTCATTGATTTGGAAGGACAACTAAGAATATGCTAGCATCTTCAATTGATAACCATACGATTGAAATTTATGGTTAAAATATCATTAAATGTACCCATTATCAATAGTAGGCATAAAAAGCTAGAAATAAAAACATCAAAAGCTTAAAATCTCCCAGAAATACTAAAATAATAAACAAATTATGATGATCACTAAATTTAGTGATATGTTAATTAAAATTCAAAGTGGTTAAAATCAATAACGGTAATTGAATTTTAAAAACAGAAGTATATTTTAATCTTCAACTAGGTCTGACTTGTTTTTTTACATTGCTACCATAGTATATGTATCTCATCCAGGCTTGAGAGCCTCTACGAGATTCAAACTCCGCTCAATTTACTAAGGTGTTAATAAACACTAATACTTGATCCAACGAGTTTGTGTATTAGTTTAAATTACCTAGGCAAAGTAATATTTCCCCTGCAACAAATGTTTAATCATCATGCAAATTGTAATTTACTCATAAAACCTCCAGTTCCATTTCTAATTTATATTGGTAGGAATGCCAACTTTTCCAAAATAGAAAGAAGACAATTTTCTGTGAGTTCTCATTCTACCTCACTCAAGGACTCCCTTAGACTATTGATTAATGTAGATACTAATATTGCACCACTGAGAAGCTTCAACTCCCTACATAATACCATTGATTATCACTGGCCTCCTCTACTTCAATAGACAATCTATACACTTTCCCAACGCATGTCTTGTATTACCTAGAAGGGCACCCTTATCAACCAAAACCCAAATAGCTAGGATTGTGGGATTTAAAAACCTATGGCAATTGAGATAATGGCCTTTTGGAATTTTTGTGAGGACATTCGACTATATTTTAATCTTAAGTGCTCCATGGAATGCAACGTGACATCTGGCGCTATCATTGGTAGTATACGTCTAAAAGGAAACAAGAATAATTAAATGCATTGATAAGATCAAAGAAAAGAGGAATTAGATATACAATTAAAATTTGTAATAATTTTAAAATATATATTTTAGAAAAATAAAATGAACACATATATTGTTAGTTTTTATTAAATTGTATAGTATGATAATTATATTCATTTTCACTCCAGCCCAAAGAAGGATTTCCACATAGAATCTTTGTTAATTGGAACTAACCGATGAGCAAAGTTTCGAGTAATGAACTTTTGATTATTCTTCACATCATTACACATTCTATCAAGAAATTCAACCACGTGCCTCGTTATAGAAGGACTCAGAATTAATCTCACTTACCTTATTTTTGAAACATACAACAAGTTTTTCTACAATGTATTGGTCATATAATTAGAGGGAATGTTTCTATCTCCATTTTTAAAAATAGGAACAATGAGGCTTTACATCCAGGGTTTATGGAAGCTTTGTTTGATTGTTAAATTGAATAGCTTGTGTAAGTGAGGGATAAGGATTGGCCCTTCGATTTTAAAAATTTCAACTTGGTAGCCTTCAATGTCCTTAGCTTTCCCATTTGCAAGCCGCTTAACCCCGAACTCTATCTCATCTAAAGAAACAACTTCTTCATTTGTAGGGATAATAGGAATGGTGTCCATGGCATTACAGAACTCGTAAAGACTTTTAAGGTAGGAATTCCAATCCCTTAAGGGAATCCTATTATTTTCTTTAGTATTGTGGTAATCCTATTATTTTCTTTAGTATCATGGTTTAGAATTTGGCCCCATAACTTCTTAGGATCCAACTTATATAGTTGTGAAAGTTGGTCTTGACTTTTATTGATATAGTTATTTTGTTTCCTTTTTAATTAGGGATTTGTACGTATTGATATTATCAAGTTTTAAGGACTCATTCTAAGCATCCAGACTCATTCTAAGCATCCTAATGGATTTCCTATCAATTTTACATTTTTATCATACCAAACATTGGTTGTTCTATTATCGTTTTTATAGGACACATCGAAAGAGAACTGGTTAATAGAAGTGGAAAGGGTATTGTAAAATTATGATAAAGTTCTTCAATATTGTCCTTATAAGTTAGGATATTTAATTTACTATTTAAATCTTTTAAGAAAATGTCAACTTTACTTTTGTCAAAGCACAAATTCCTTTGATTATCATAATTCTCTTCAATAGCGCCCCTAAAATTTAAAATTAAAAAAAAATTACTTAA
>ML780447.1:710609-764879 GCA_009831015.1 Picea engelmannii | reverse complement strand
TTTTATTTTTATTTTTTTATACTTTTTTTTTTGTTTAATTTGGGTTTTGAATATATTTTTAAAAATGAGCTTATTTCTCCATTTAAGAAAAAATGGGAAGATTTTCTCCTTTCTCTTTATTTATTTCTTGATGTAAAATTTTAAAAAAAGTTAATAAATAATTTTTCAAGTGGCCATTTAGGATCCAATTTCGGGCTTTTTATTTGCATAGGGATCTGTTGTCAAGGCCACAATTTCAATTAGGTCATAATTAGCTATAATTTTAATGTTTAGAAAAAAACATGTTTCTTTAGGTAGCGTTACTTGATTTTTTAAGGCCATGCTTGAAAAATGTTGTAATTTTGACCCTCTTAAAAAAAATGGTGCTACTAGTAGCACCACTTTTTGATTTTGGGGTTGATTTTCATGTTTTTTATGAAAAAATATGGGTTTTAGGGCTAGAATTCTTGTTTTGAGGTCACACTTCTCGTTAAAACAGTGAGTGTGTTTCACATGAACTTGAATTTCATGTTGTGTGTTATTTACGCATTTAAACTTGCTATCATAAATATTTTTATTTGGTTGTTTTAGTAGTGGATTGAACCAACTTGGGGATGGGTGCGTGAAAGAGTGGTATCATAGCTAAAGTTCAACACCATACCTATATGGGACAAAGACTAACATGATTTTTTGGTAAATTCGTTGTGGTGAAGTTTGATCTGTGTTGTGGTGAAGTTTGGGAAATTGGTGAACCTAGAGTGATATCCCCTAATTTATTAAAAAATTTAATTCTAAATTGTCCTCAGAGTTGTTGAAGAGATGATTTAGGGCGTCAATCTGCAGTTGTCGCTATATAACTTTGGAAGAAAACTGAGAGAAAACTGCATATTCTATGACATCTAAAGCATATAACTTTGGAAGAAAATTGAGAGAAAGTATTCTTGGGAAGGATCAACTCTAAAAAATCCCTAAATTACAAAGTTGTTGCTTGTTGCTTTCTAGCAAGGTGTGACAACTTCACTTGTCGCATGCTGCATCAACGAAAGGTGCAACAATGTCTACTTTTTCTTAGGTTCAAGGGTGCAACAACCTTTGTACGTGGGAAAAAAGAATAAATTCTCGAAGATTTTAGAAGAGAAACTTCAATGATGAGTTGTTTTCCGATTGGTTTGGATCTCACCCTCCTCTCCTAATTTAGTGAAATCCTAACCTCTCATCTTAACCTCCTCATGGCTTCCTCTCCAATCTATAAATGGAAGCATCTTCTAAAGGGAAAGGATAATAAGTGATTCGTAATGAAATAATGGTGAATTGAGAATAGCTCCTGGTTTGTATTTGAGAGTTTGTGAACTTCATTTTGGTCCTAAGAGATTTTGGGATAAAGTGTTCAAGAGATGGTGATGGTATTAATGGAGGCCACTTGGGTGCTGGAACATTGAACTGCTGGAAGGAGTTTGTCAACACTAAGGCTTGGTTGTAAACTTCTTCTTGATTTATTAATATAGTTTTACATTTTCCTTTCCTAATAAAGACTATCAATGGCTTTTATTTGTATTTCTCCTTTGCTATTTACATAGATTCATTGAAACATATGTATGTTTTTTATGTTACTTTCATTGGTTATGTTTGATCCTTTTTACACGTCTCTATTTCTAAAAGCATTTGATCTAGCTTAGAGATACAATCAATAAGGAAAAACGTCAGTTAAATAGGTTCGAGTTTTCTATCCTTTTTCATTTCATTTGAATCTAAGGAAAGGGGTTTGTTCTATCTTGCTTTGTTCTAGTTTTGGGTTCCTAAACTAGGGAGATTTGTTTATGTCAACATTTACGAATTTATCCACAACAACAATTTGCAGAGTTTATTTCCTATTGGAAGGTCAAAATTTATGTTTTCATGGTGACTGAAGAAGTTGGGAGAGTTGATGGATTGATGACTGGGATCATTTTTTATTTTTATATCAACAACCCAAATTCATCCTAGATTGATCAAAAACTTATAATTTTTTGGAGTTTGGAAAATGGAGCAGATCAAGGGTCAAGTTCTGTTTGTACAGTTTAGCAAATAGACTAGATCGATAATTGATACTCATCGACATAGTTGGGTAAAGTATGGTAAATCAATTTTCAGGATCATTTTAACTTGGAGATCGATGAGCTAGATTTATCTTGGATTTTGGTTGAAAAATTCAAAGTATTGGAGTTCGACGAAATTCATGAGTGAATTTAGTTCACCAAAGGAAATCTCCTATCATTAATGGTCGAGTCGGGGAAATCAACAAAGTGTTTAGTTCATGAAGAGAAATCGCTAGTTGTTGATGGTTGGGTTGGAAAATTGGAGAAATATTTTGATCAACTAAGAGAAATCATCGATTGTCGATGGTTGGGTTGGCAAAATCAACAAAGTGTTTCATTCGTTTAGAAAAAAATTTCAATCATTGATGAATGGAAAGGGGTGGATGATGTGCCATGCCACATCATCATCTACATGTCATGCCACATCAACATACATGTGTCATGCTACATCAACTAGATTTCCATGTCAACGTCCATGTGTCATTCCATGTCAACATCTACTTGTCATGCCACGTTATCCTAGTTACCACGTCAACAAAGAAATGACTGATCATCGATGATCGAGATTTGGGAAAATTTGTGAACAAGTTTTGTTCGCTAAGGAAATTGTTAGTCATCCATGATCGAGGTTCAGAAAAATTCATGAACAAGTTTGATTCATCAGAGAAATCTTCGATCACTGATGGAGTAATCAGGGTTCAGTGAAATTTGTGAACAAGTTTGGTTTTCCAAGGTTGATCGTTGATCATCAATGGAATTTCAAATCAATGGTCCAAATTACTTTTTATTTTGGGTGATGAGTGCTAGGTATTTATTTGTGGGCTTGGGAAAGGTTTAGAGGATTGACAATTGGGATTACTCCTAATTTTGAGATCAACAACTTAGATTAGAAGACTGTTATAACAATAAATAGTCAATTTTCAATAAATAAAAATCAGATTTTAAAGGTCGTGAACTTGCAGGGTAATTTTGAGGCCCTAGACACCATTGGAAAACCTAGGAAATTGTGTGTACCTTTGGTACACATAATCTTTGAAACTTAAATGAAATATTTTTGCAGTAGTAAAAACAAAGCAATGAGTGGAAATTGTAACTTGAGAAGATTGTAACTTTTAGCTTAGAACTTGGAATGAGAAAAGAGTATAGTCGTTGGAGATCTATTTCAGATATGAATATATTTAAATAAGTAGAATTTGGATTAGTGCATTTGTTTTCTTCATAAATTGAGATGAATAATAACTTGTAAACTAATTAACAAACATTTAGCAATATGCTTAATTCTAACAACAATTGTTGCATGCACATTCTTGTAGAATTACAGGTACAAGAAAGAATACTTTAGTTGCTATATGAGAACTAGAGATATGGAAGATTCCAAAGGGTTTTATAGATATGAGCAGGAGATCCGAGGTCTGCATGTCAGCATGGTAAATTATGAGACTAAATCGAATGGGTATAGGAGAAGAGATGAGACTGTAGATATGGTTGAGATTATGAGAAGTATACATAGAGAAGTGCAGAGCTATAGGGGTGATAATGAAAATATTATGAAATATTAGGAGGATATACTTCATAGTTTGAATATTCTACAGAGGAAATTCAATAAATATTTTGACACAAAAAAATCCACTGGAGGAAGACAAGTAGAAACATCCAGATCTGATGATAGGAGGGATGATCATGGGGGATCTAGACAATTTAGGAGTATTAGTAGAGATCATCATCAACATCATCATTCTTTAGGGAACTTGACTAGAAGATCATATGTGTGTTCAAGTTCAAAAAGAATCCCAAGCATGTCCCATGTCATACATCAAAGTAGGAGACATGGGTCATATATCTTGCAAGGGGTTCTCAAGAAGATCAATCCACCATCATTTGATAGATAAAATATGAAGGGAGAAGATGTATACGCATGGTTTCTAGGAATGAAGTAGTATTTATAGTTACACAATTACTCACCCAATGCAGAAGTTGAAATTACAATCTACCATATTCAAGGAAAGGAATCTATGTGGTGGGATTGGCTTAAGTAGGTTAAGCACCTTGATGAGAAGAGAATTTATTGGAAGTAGTTAAAGAAATATTTCCATCAAGAGTACTTTTCATATAAATATTATGGAAAGAAAATGCAATATTTCTTTGAACTCAAACTTGAGAACATGAGAACATGACCATGGATGAATACGAGAGGAAATTCTTGGAACTTCTCAGGTATGTGGGATTTATAAAGGACGAGAAGGTCAAAATTCAAAGGTTCCTGAGTGGACTACCATCCTTCTACAAGGATAAAATTCAATTTGATGAGCCCATGAATTTGGAAGAAGCCGCAAGAAGGGATAAATATTTGTATGAGAAGAACAATGGAAGTCCAAGTTTCCAAAAGGGTTTTGATGATAAGAATAAAGGAAATATGGATCCGAGAAAAAAAGGATTCAAACCACCTTTCATCGGGAATAGTTCTAAAACATATCAACAAGGGAATCCATCTCAAGGTGATCGAAAAAAGGTAGATTCCATGTGGAAGAGACTGAGACAACAAACCAACAAGTTTTGGTGATGTGAAGGAGATTACATGTATAAAGATTGTCCTCACCGGGGAGATAAGATGAGGACTGTGCATAACATCAAGCAAGAAGAGACAATATATGGCATGGGTATAAGAATGCCAAAGATCTATGTAGCCTTGGACAACAGAAAAAAAATATATCAATCCCACATGATTGAGGTGGAAGGTAAGATTGACAATAAACCCATAGCTATGTTTATTGATTCTAGAGCTAGTCATAGCTATATAGATCCAAATCTAGTTGAAATTTTTAAATTGTATAAATGCAAGCATGGAAATTCTCAGTTAGTTTAGCTAGATACTAGAACCAAGAGAAGAATCAATGATATTTTTAATGATTTCCTAGTAAAAATTAATGGATTCAACACTAAGGCATATTTGAACATCATACCGCTTGGGTATTATGACTTCTTTGTTCGACAACAAAGGAATTCCAGCAAAGGAAAAACACCTTCAATAACCACTCACAAAACCAGATCAAAGATCAACACATCGATATTTTGACATGGTAAAACATCTATGGGGAAACATCCACAGCCCCAACCAACGCAGACACTTGAAGCAGTTTATTAATGCAAAAGAAAAAGACTACATAGAGAATTTCAAGAGATTTTCTCACAATCGATCATCGAAAAATGACCCTCCATGCTCTTTAAATTGAGATCATGGACCAATCGAGTGTTAAGCCACAGATCAATGGTATTTAAGATCGAGGAGAATATGAACTGTCAAATCACTCTATGTCAGAAACATATCATGACCGTCAGATTTCCTAACTACAAATGCATACTAATGCATACTAAAGAAACACACTAAGAAACAAACTTTTACCTAATGACACATTAGACCAAGTAGATCTTAGCTAACTCCTAAGTGTCTAAATATCCTAACATCCCCCCTTAAGAACAACTTGGGATAGGATTGAAGGATTTACAATAGTGACACAATAGGAGAAGGAAGGAGGCATTAGAGCCTATCCCCCATTGATGACAAATTCCTGAACTCCTAACATAGATCGATGTTTGGAAAACTTCGCTTCTGTAAGATACTTTGTGAAAATGTTTGCAACTTAATCTTCTGTAGGGAAAACAAGCACTTCAATAACTTGATCATGAATGAGATTTCCGATAAAGTGCATGTGTAGCTCGATTTGTTTGTTGCATTGATGTTGAACTGGGTCTTGGGAGAGATTTATGGCACTCTGATTGTTGCACCAAAGGCTGGTTGGATGTTGCTGCTGCAATCCAAACTATGAAAGAATATGTCGAAGCCATAAGGCTTCTTGACTTGCATTTACCACTGCTCGATACCATGCTTCTACTGAAGAAAGAGAAATAGCCTGTTGTTTCTTACAGGCCCAAGTGACAGGTCCTAAACCAAGGCTTAAAACATAACCTGCAGTAGACTTTCGATCATCAGGTTCATCGTCCCAATCTGAATCAGTTAAACTAACCAATAAAGGAGTTCCCCCTGAATTGTAATGTATCCCAAAGTGAACTATACCATGAGCATAACGAAGTATCCTTTTAGATTCTTTCCAATGGATTCCATGGGGTGTTTGCATATACCAGGAAACAATACCAACAACAAAGGAAATATCAGGACGGGTATGAGTCAAGTATAAGAGGATACCAACTAACTGATGGTACAAGGTGGCATCAACTTTGGGAGAAGTACAGGTGGAAGCAAGCTTGACTCCAGACTGGAAGGGAGAAGGGGATGGTTCAAAATCGTCCATGTGAAAGTGATGAAGAAGGTCACAAGAATACTTAGATTGGGAAAGAAAAATTCCTTCATTGGTTTGCAAAGCATGGAGGCCAAGGAAATAGTGCAAAAATCCCAAGTCTGTCATTTCAAATTTCTTCTTAAGGTTGGTTTTCACATGGTTTAAAAGTTTTGAGTCACTACCAGTAAGGATGAGGTCATCAACATGAAGGACAAGGATTATGAGATGGATTCCTACTTTCTTTGTATAGAAATTAGGATCAGAATGGCATCTAGAGAATATAGTGGAAATAAGAAATATGTCCATTTTGGCATACCAAGCTCGGGGAGCTTGCTTAAGACCATAAATATATTTCTTAAGGTGAAAAACAAGGCTAGAGTCACTTTGGACATATCCAGGAGATTTTTCCATGTAGATTTCTTCTTACAAATATCCATGCAAGAAGGTGGATTTAACATCCATTTGATGGACCTCTGATTTATGTGAGGCAGCAAGGGAAAGAACAAGACATATGGAATTCATTTTGGCTATAGGGGAAAATGTTTCATTATATTCAATTCCTTCAACTTGGGAAAATCCTTTGGAAAATAAACGAGCCTTGTGTCTTTCAACACTTCCATTTGATGCATACTTAGTGTTAGCACTCTGTAAATTTTGTCGGCCTGAATAGACAAATAACAGAGGTAATTGTTTCAACCATCTT
The DNA here is from genome assembly GCA_009831015.1 of Picea engelmannii. Classification (NCBI taxonomy): domain Eukaryota; kingdom Viridiplantae; phylum Streptophyta; class Pinopsida; order Pinales; family Pinaceae; genus Picea; species Picea engelmannii. The sequence continues at coordinate 757,827 of ML780447.1, read as the reverse complement.
TAGAGATGAGGCACTAGCCTACTCAACTCAGAGAGGGCTCTCTCGTGTCACTGGGTATGTATATGGGAATCAATGGCTAGTTTCGGTTGGTTTGGGTTTTTTTATAAAATTGCTAGCAAGGAAGGAGAGGAACACTTTGGGCTATGGAGTCAGAAATAAATAATACATCATCATACCTGAGGACTATTTAGAGGATAAAGGCTAAATCAGGTAGTGAGACCGAGTTTATATGAAAAAAAATTCATGGCGTCGGAAGAAAAGGAAACACATAGCTACATCAGAGCATTACAGAAATGAAATCGGACATTGTTCGGAAAGAGATAAACGTGATCTAAATTGTTAAGCTGCAAGCATCAAATGATGAATTCTGGACCTTTAATCCTTCAATTTATACAAGAAGAAGTGTGAATGAAAATATAAGCTCACAGGAAACACATACAATGAAAAAAGACAAGACTCGTATCATTGCTAGTTAGAATATTTTCATAAATAGTCTAAAATATGGCTCTGCGTTCATATATTCATAATAACCCAAAAATTTACAAAGTTATTCTTGCACATAGGGAAGGTCTTCCCCCTCTCCTTTTTCTTATTCTCTTAGATAATATATATAGAGAGAAGATTTCTTCATGGAATACAAAACCTTCAGACTTCTCGTTGTTCTAGGATTAGAGGTCAGTTACAAATGAGAAATGATTTGTAATAACCGTTACCCTTATTTAGAGAGACCGTTAGAAGCAGTTTCATCCTATTTAGATGCCAACCGTCCAAAAATCATTGGGAGGTACTTGAGAATTTATTTTAAATTAGAGATATCATCCTTTAGAGTATCCAACCAGACCGGTTGATTCTCTCCAATGCTTTCATCCGTTTCGACTATGGCCTATTTATTCTGTCTTTTAGTCCATTTCTTTTTTACAGCTCGCCTGTTGATAACCATATCTTTCATAATGGCATTAAACCTGACTTTTAATCTAGAATCTATAATAGGTTCTGTATGGAACTTTTTAGCCAATAAACGTGCAATTGTCCGTTCTTTACTGCTCGTAGATAAACTTGCCACGTTGCCTGAATAACCGGTTTCATTGGACGTAGCTTGGTCCATGTATCCTAGTTTCATAAACATTGAAATGTTATTACAGAGATCAAAGAGTTTAGCAAATTGGAAATTACTTCGCTCACGGATAAAAATAATGCCTTCATACTTGGGTGATTATAGAGTTCCTATCATGAGATGCTGACAAATTTGTTGACGGGTACGTTGATTTACCATGCTTGGCCAATCCATTTCAAATGATTAACTTTCAAGTTCATTAAATGGCGGCGTTCACCTAACATTATACGGTTGTGAAGTATTGAATGAGTGAGATAGAGTAATTTCGACTAGCCGCCACCAACACCCCACCAGTGTTTGATTTGACATATAGGAACACATGATATTGGGGTTTTGGCGATAGTGGTTTCAGGCAACCCGCCTTTCACCCCGACATACCTCTGGAGGTGATGCGCGTCCATCTTGAAAACCACAATGGTTTCCCCGGTCCGCCTTTATATAGTTAAATCCCATGCAAGTTTGTCGCCCGATACGGGCTCCAGTCGTTGATTTGGATCAATTTATAATCAACGGTCTATAAAGATTTACCTTTTTGCACCTCTGCTATACTTTCCTTTACGCCACTAGGCATGTCCCGATTCTCTAGATTATCAATTTTCCAAACTATCAAGCTCCCACGATGATGTAACTTTTGCTAACTTCCTGAGACCTAGATCTTGTCTGAAAAAATGTTATGGTGACAACGTAGGCTCCAATAAGGGATGCTATCGTCCCTGTGAGGTATCAAAGAACCTGTGGACCCAGTGCTCGATCCCTTGGGCTGATCCCAAACATGTGAGTGGGCCCTGTTCCTACATTCAAACTGGTGTCTACTGCAGTCCAAACTCTGCACGTTGTTCTCAACTGAACACTGGATATACCACTGAAAACTAACTATACACAATACTGGAAATAAAAACTGAAAGTGATTGTCTAACAAACTTATTCACACACTCATATCTACTCTAACTACTGAAATGAGTCGTTAATCAAGTGAAATAAAAATGCCACTGCAACCATGTGAGAATTTTATCCATTGTCCATTTATCTAGCACAAACTTGCTCCAGATCTTGCTGACTGATATTTCATTTAAAAAATCATCCATGATTTTCAAAAATGTAAAAACATTTGGATTGTTTGTTTCTTTTAATAGGATTTCTAATGGATCTTTCAGAATATGTGTAAAACAATCGTCGTGTGTCACTCCTTCCACTGCATTTTTGTTTTTAGGTGATTCAACTTGTCGACTTCTGAAAAATTGATAGAGTTGTTGAGAAGTTTGGTGGTGAAGATTTCCTGAATCATAAAGCAACCAAGGCCGGAAAGCATCATCTGGTGTGAAAATATTCATATCTGGTACAAACATTGATTCGTTGAAATCCATCGTTATTGGTAGATTCCAATCATAAACCTTTCTCATATAACGACCCTCGAGATCATGAATCACATGAGAGAACGGTCTCTTTTTAGGACTCAAGATAGAAAAACAAGATTCTTCCACAAGGATTGGCTCATTGTTCGGAGTTTTTATGGGCAAAACTTCAAAATCTCCATCCATATCTAGGCTGTTCATAAATAGGGTCATTACGTCATTTTCAGGGGAAGATAGGCAACCTTGAAATACCTTGTTTTGTGGGCAATATTGTTGAACATCTGCATTAGCTCCAGGACAAAGGAAAAGACTCTTGATAAAAATTTCTTGATCGACTTCCTCCTTAATCTGATGATTAAGCTCTGATTGAAATTCTAGATTGAAATTGTTAAATTTTTTAATTAAATAAAGTACCAAGGAAAGTGTTTCTCATCCCTAGGCGCCTAAGGGGTGAGAAAGTGCCTAATGTGGGCCCTAGTCATTTAATTTGTGAGATGGAAATTAAAAGGTGACTTTATGACTAAACTGAGGGTGAGTGAAGAGACATCAAATCTCAGCCACATATCTAATCTAATCTCAGCCATTGGATTAGAAAACTCCTCGCCTTTCCTCATGAGGTCGATTAGGGTAGAGGGGCGCACCCATTCTTGGCTTGTTGATTCATTTTTGAGAGAGAAAGAGAGAGAGCATTTACGAGAAGCAAGAGAGAAACCATTTCTGAGAGCTAGGGCATGCATCCCAAGGCAACAAACTAGCACAGAAATCGAGGCAGTAAGGACAACATTGAAGGCGGGTCATACTGTATGGATTGAGCAGGTCGTACAACAAGAAGAGTAGGCACATAAATCAAGGAAATGTATAGTCCAGCAAAAAAGGCCATACTGTACGGATTTTCAAATTTCGTATAGCAGGAAAAAGGGCACAGAAACTGAGGCAGAAAGTACATTCTGTACTGTATGGATTCCGTACAGTCCGTACGACTATTATTTTGGCACATATTTCAAGGAGAAGGAGTTGTGTTGTTTTCTGGAAGTTTTGGCACATTTCCTAAGGCGACCGTACAAAATTTATTGCACTCTTTTGGGCTAAGGCAGTTGGCATGAATTTCAAGGTCACTGTACAACAGTTTGGAGGCACATAAATTGAGGAGCAGGCCTGCGATTTATTGCAGAAAAATTTGGGAAGAATTTTGAGGAGTTTGGCTCATTTTCCTGTGTGAAGATTTGGCACGGTTGTCGAGATAAGTTTGTCATTTAAATTTCTGAAGATGAATATGTTGTAACAAAATTCTCTGAAGCTCCTAAATAATAAAAAATTTCCTCTCTCATGGGTTTTCCCCTTGTGGTTTTTTCCAGGGTCAAAGTTAGATCGAAAATATCTTAGTCTATATTTTCTGAGTTTTTATATGATGCTGATATTTTATTTCTGCGTTATAAACGATGTTCAAAATCCTCATGTTTCAGTTCTGAAGTTTATTTTCTGCTAAGTTTTTATATGTTGATATAAAACTGAATTTGGGCATTTAACATTGGCTAAAAAATCAACGAGACTGAAATTAGGTTGGGGTCTGGAAATTTTACATGGTATCAGAGCTGAGTTGAAGGGAAGCAGAAATTTTAGCAGTCAGAAAGTTGGGACAACAGTCACTTCACAGGGAAAAATTTTGAATTTATTATTTTCAGCAGAAAAGGGTCAATGGCTACTGGTTTGAGAGTTGAGGATAGACTTGATGGGGCAACAAATTTTGGTGCTTGGAAGGAGAGGATGATCTTGCTCTTGCAAGAAAATGAGTTGTGGGACATTGTGGAAAATACCACTACTCATCCTGTTGTGGTACCTACTGATGCTACTCTTCTTGCAGTTTACACTAAGAAGAGTATCAAGGCTAAGAGGTTTATTCTTGATGCCATCAAGGATCATTTGATTCCTCACTTGACGGGGAAGAAACATGCCTATGATATGTGGGAGTCTTTGACTAAATTGTACCAAAGTACAAATGAGAACCGGAAAATGGTTTTGAGGGAAAAACTAAAGAGCATAAAAATGACCAAGGCTGAAAATGTGGTCACATACCTTACTAGATTGACATAGGTAAGGGATGAGCTTGGAGCTATGGGGGAAGCCATAGTTGACAACGATCTTGTGAGAACAACATTGAATGGAGTTTCCAAACAATGGGTTGTTTTTGTAGAGGGCATTGTTGCTAGGGAGAAGCTTCCCAGTTGGGAATGTCTTTGGGATGACTTTGTTCAGGAGGAGACCCAAAGAGGTTATGTACATGGCAGTTCATCTACAGGTCATGAGGAAGAGAATGTGGCTCTTGCTACCACTAGCAAGAAGAAGTTCAAAAAGGGTCCAAAGGGAGGACACAAGCCCAAGGGTGAAGGGAAGAAAGACATGAGAAAATTCAAGTTCTTTGCATGCCACAAGTTTGGGCACTATGTAGGTCATTGTCCGAACAAGAAGAAGAAACAAATAGTAGCTTCAACAGAGGTGGAAGAGTTTTCCACCAAGTTTGACAGGGAATTTTCCTTGATTGTGTGTCTATCCTCGAGGACCACTACTTCAGATACTTGGTATATTGACAGTGGTGCCTCTCGCCATATGACAGTGGTTCGTGAGCACTTGACAAATCTTACACAGTGTGGAGATGTAGAGGTAGTGCTTGGAGATGACTAGGAGGTCAAGGTGGCTGGTTGTGGGACCGTATCATTTCGGAGGGAGTCTTTGCCTCCCATGACTTTGACAGAGGTTCTATATGTTCCGGGCTTGAAGAAGAACTTAGTGTCAGTTTCTACTATTGAGGAGAAGGGCTATGAGGTCTTGTTCCATGATGGGCAGGTGCTTCTTTTCCCCAGAGGGTCTACCATCACTTCGGCCAAAGTGATTGGTACTAGACATGAGAAGTTGTACAAGTTTTTGTTCCAACCAGTGAGAGCATTGATTCATACTACCAACAAAAATAGTGACCTATGTGAGCTATGGAACAGGAGGATGGCACATTTTCACCATGGGGCTTTGAGAGTTCTGAGGGAGATGGTGATGGGAGTTCCATATTTCAGTTCAGAGCACCATGAGTTTTGCAAGGGGTGTGCTTTAGGAAAGTACACCAAGACTGCATTTTCAAGCAGTGACAGTAGAGAAGCAGGGATACTTGATCTTATACATTAATATGTATGTGGCCCAATGTCTTCAACATCGTTGAAAGGTTCCCTATACTATGTTGTATTCATTGATGACTTCTCTCAGAAGTCGTGGATTTTCTTCATGAATACCAAAGGACAGGTCTTCAGTTGGTTCCAAGAGTTCAAAGCTCTTGTGGAGAACCAGACAGGGAAGAAAATCAGAGTCCTGAGATCAGACAATGGGGATGAATATACCTCCAAGGAGTTGATGGAATTCTGTGCAACAGAGGGCATTAGGAGGGAGTTGATTGTTTCTTACAACCCACAACAAAATGGGGTTGCAGAGAGGAAGAACAGGTCCATTGTTGGGGCTGTGAGAGCCATGCTACATGATCAGGGGCTACCACTATTTCTACGGGCTGAGGCATGCTACACTACCATTTATCTGCAGAACAGGAGTCCCCACAAGGCTGTGGGGAGCATGACTCATGAGGAGCCTTTATCTAGGAAGAAGCTTGAGGTAGGGCACCTTCGTATTTTTGGGTGCATCACATTTTCATATGTCCCTTCTGAGAAGAGGACAAAGATGGAGCCCACAACAGAGAGAGGGATATTTGTTGGGTACAGTGAGACTTCAAAGGCTTTCCATATATACCTTCCTAGTTTGAGGAAGACTGTCTTGTGGAGGGATGTCATATTTGAGGAGGACAGAGCCTTTATGAAGTCTAGAGGGACAGAGAAGGGTGAGAAGTCTTCACCACAGATTCAGGTGAGTCCGCAATAGACTATAGTGACACAGAGTTCGGGGCCACCAGTTTTGGGGACGACAGGTTCACAGGTGACAGGGCCACAATATTTAGGTTCACAAGCTACTAGTCCACAGATTTCAGGATCAGGTAATTCAGAGTCTACTTTAGGATCATTGTCTTTAGGAGATGGAATTGAGCAGGGAGAGTCCCCTCCACAAGACACTACTTCAGAGAGGAGGAAGCCCAAGTGGCTTCATGACACTTTGAGGGAGGCATAGGGTTCAGTGGGTAATCCCAAATAGGCAGTGATGGAGAGTAAACCTCCTAAGAGGTTTTGCAGCTACATCGCGATGGTGAGCAGTATTCGGGAGTTTGAGCCTTCAAATTTTGAGGAGGCCACTGGTAGAAAGGTATGGAGAGATTCCATGATGGAAGAGTACAATTCCATCATGAAGAATGATGTCTGGGAAGTTGTTCCTAGACCTGAGGGGAAGTCAATGGTGACTTCTAGGTGGCTCTATAAACTAAAGCATGTTGCAGATGGCAGCATTGAGAAGTACAAATCTCGCTTTGTGGCTCAGGGGTTTTCACAGGTTGAGGGAGTCGACTATGATGAGACATTTGCACCAGTTGCTAGATACACTTCGATCAGGGTAGTGATCTCCATTGCAACAGAGATGCGTTGGAAGATCCACCAGATGGATGTGAAGACCGCATTTCTGAATGGTCTTATTGAGGAGGAGGTGTATATTGAGCAGCCATTGGGCTTTGAGGTGCATGGGAGAGAGTCTTATGTGTGTAGACTGAAGAAGGCATTGTATGGGCTGAAATAAGATCCTAGAGCTTGGTATTTGAGGATAGATGCCTATTTGCAACAGTTGGGTTTTGAGAAGAGTGAGGAAGATCCCAACCTATACTTCATTATGGTTGGAGAGGATCCTCTCATTCTTCTGCTATATGTGGATGATATTTTCATTACAGGGGAAGAGAGACTCATTAGCATCTAGAAGGAGAGCCTTGCTTCAGAGTTCGAGATGACTGACATTGGACTGATGCATTACTTTTTGGGATTGGAGGTTTGGCAAGAGCCTGGACACATCTTCCTGGGACAGGGGAAGTATGTGTGTGACATTCTGAGAAGATTTCAGATGGGAGATAGCAGGCCCATGAACACTCCCATGATTACCAACTGGAAGAAGCTTCATGCTTCTGAGTCATAGTTGGTGGATTCCACTTTGTATCGTCAGTTGATCAGGTCATTGATGTATTTGGTCAATGCCAAGCTAGATATTTGTTTTGCTGTCAACACTCTCAGTCAGTTCACGGTGGAGCCTAGGAGAGTGCACTGGGTGGTAGAAAAACATGTGCTCAGGTATCTTTATGGTACGATAGATTATGGTTTGGACTATCAGAGAGGAGATGGAATTCGTCTGGTTGGTTATACAAACTCGAATTGGGCAGGATGTGTCAGTGACAGGAAAAGCACTTCAGGGTGTTTTTTTGGATTGGGATCAACAGTTGTGTCTTGGTTCAGTCGAAAAAAAAAGTCAGTGGCTTTGAGTTCTGCAGAGGCTGAGTATATGGCAGCTAGTCAGGCCAGTTGTGAGGCCCTTTGGTTTCACAAGATGCTGGTGGGATTGTTTGGTGTGCAGTTGAGGCCTACTATGATTTACTGTGATAATCAGAGTTGCATGAAACTATCGGAGAATCCAGTTTTTCATGACCAGTCTAAGGATATCAAAATTCGTTATCACTTCATCCATGACTATGTTCAGAGAGGAGCTGTGGAGCTACAATACATATCTACAGAGGAGCAGGTTGCAAACATACTCACCAAGGCATTGGGCAGAGGCAAGTTTGTATTTTTCAGGGAAAAGCTTGGAGTGGTGAGTAACACTTTCCTCGGTATGAGGGAGTGTTAAATTTTTTAAGTAAATAAAGTACCAAGGCAAGTGTTTCTCATCCCTAGGCAGCTAAGGGGTGAGAAAGTTCCTAATGTGGGCCCTAGTCATTTAATTTGTGAGATGAAAATTAAAAGGTGACTTTATGACTAAAGTGAGGGTGAGTGAAGAGACATAAAATCTCAGCCACACATCTAATCTAATCTCAACCATTGGATTAAAAAACTCCTCACCTTCCCTCATGAGGTTGATTAGGGTAGAGGGGCGCACCCATTCTTGGGTTGTTGATTCATATTTGAGAGGGCAAGAGAGAGAGAATTTACGAGCAGTAAGAGAACAATCATTTCTGAGAGCTAGGGCATGCATCCCAAGGCAACAAACTAGAACATAAATTGAGGCAACACGGACAACATTGAAGGCAGGTCACACTCTACGGATTGAGCAGGATATACAACAAGAAGAGTAGGCACAAAAATTGAGCCAAGGTACAGTCCAACAGAAAAGGCCGTATTGTATGAATTTTCTAATTCCGTACAGCAGGAAAAAGGGCAAGGAAACTGAGGTAGAAAGTACATCCAGTACTGTATAGATTTCATACAGTCCGTACGATTGTTATTTGGCACAGGTTTCAAGGAGAAGGAGTTGTGTTGTTTTTTGGAAATTTTGTCATGTTTCCCAAGGCGGTCGTACATCATTTATTGCACTGTTTTGGGATGAGGCAGTTGGCACAAATTTCAAGGTGACCATACAATAGTTTGGAGGCATAGAAATCGAGGAGCAGACCTACAATTTATTGCAACTCATTTTCTTGTGTGAAGATCTGGCACGGTTGTCGAGATAAGTTTGTCATTAAAATTTCTGAAGATGAATATGTTGTAACAGAATCCTCTAAAGCTCCTAAATAATAAAAATCTCCTTCTCTCACTGGTTTTTCCCTTGTGGATTTTTCCAGGGTCAAAGTTAGACCGAAAATATCTATGCCTGTATTTTCTGAGTTTTTATATGCTGCTAATATTTTATTTCTGCATTATAAATGATGTTCAGAATCCTCATGTTTCAGTTCTGAAGTTTATTTTCTGCTAAGTTTTTATATGCTGATATAAAACCGAGTTTGGGCATTTAACATTGGTTGAAAAATTAGCGAGACTGAAACTGGGTTGGGGTCTGAAAATTTTATAGAAATACCCTTCCAAGAGATGATTGTTCAATGTATGTGAGTGTAGTCGATTTTCTTTACTGATGAAGACCCTTTCATGTGAAACAATGCTACTTTGGATATAGTCATAAGTCCCTATCCTTTCTGAAATTTCATAATTTTCTCTTAACCATTCAAAGGAAGAAAAACACAAAGGGAGAGAGTTTTCACCTGTAAGCTCGATGATTTCATCGCTTTCGACTTCATGATTATACATTTTATGATTTGAAACACCATTTTATTTCAATAATTCGAATGATGAAAAACATAATGGTAAGGTTTTGTCACCTGACTCACAACCTTCTTCATTCTTCTCAGTATTATCATAGGTAAATTTTTCCATCTTTTTGGGAATTTGGATACGCTCACCTTCAACCTTTTCTTGGACCAATGACTGAATTTATGAATCTACAAAGTTTTCTTCGGAGAAAAGAACAGGGTTATAAAGCATTTGAGAAGAGTGTTCCAATGTCTCGTCAATATGTTTTGTTGGTTCGGTGTGACTTTGCATTGGCACAAATTCACTTACCTCAACAATAATCTGAGAATTTTCTTTCAACAATTTGAAAGTAGCGAAGCATAGAGGTAGAGATTTTTCTTCCGTTGACCTGATGTCTTTCTCCCCACGGTACTGCTAAAGAAGAGAGTCTTCAATATCATGATCATCTTTGTGTTTGTCATTTATGGGAAAATCAACATCATATGTAACGTCGTCCAATAAGAACAGACCTGGAAAATTTATTTGTTCTTCAATAAACTAATTTTCAAACTGATCCTCCTGACTGTCTACAAAATGACCAACTTCTTGCTTATCATGAGGTGGCTCAGAGGCTAGAGCAACACCTTTTCTTTTAACAAATGTAGTATGATTTTTAACACGATCAAAAGCATTTGAGACTTCAAGAAGGTTTATGATATTATTCATTCTACGCTTAAGATTCCAATCGACTATTTCCTATTCATATTCACTTTTATTTTCTTTAGCATTTAACTCCTCATTTTGTATTTGTTTACATGCCTGGATGTTGTGCTAAATATCCTGGGCATCATCAAACATTTGCTGTAAGGACTTGGGTCTCCTTTCCATCAAGAGGAAAGACAAATCTGGATGAAGAGTTGTCGTATAATGAAACATGTCAGCTGCTTCAGTGGGTTGAATTTCTTCAGGAAATTTGTAATAAATACTTGAAAACCTTCTACTGAACATAGAGATAGCTTCGTCACTCTGCCATTTCAAGGCATGGAACTCTACAAGTTGTAGCTCCAAAGATTTCTTCTTGCCCCAAAACTTCAAGAAAATGTTCTTCAATTCCTCCCATGAGATAATTGTATCTGGCCGCAAGTGTTTAAACCAGTCTTTGGTGTTCCATTTCAAGGATTGAGAGAAGGGTCCCATGCAAACATCATCATGGTCAATCTCGAATAAATCTATGAAATGCTCAAACCCTTATATGTGATTTTCAGCTGAGAAGACATTAGTTTCTCCATCAAACACATGTAGATACTCATGATGATTTGGGGGGAAATTGTGGAGGACTTGGGGTAGCTTCAAGGGTATGTATCTAAGTTGGGCTATGGAGGACATAGAAACAAGGGGAGAGGCATAGACCTTGGCTTTATGGGGTTTACCAACTTGATTGTGGTCATCACATGGCCCAGTTGTAAAACTCTTATCGAGATCATCGATATGGTGGGGGTATGCATGTGAAATTTTAAGAGGAGGATGAATGATTGCAATTTTTTCTTGATCATCATTAGAATACAGTATGTAAAGAAAAATTTGTTTGGCATTTTCAAGGAGAAGGCAGAGGCAACTTATAACAAACAACTAAATGCCCTGGAAAAATTTCAATTTTAAGTACCTGTTTTCTTCCATAATGTCTTTTCATGCCCCTGTCAAGGGATTTCATTTCTCATTGTGATGTTTGAATTATGTTTGAAACTTGAGTGGAGTCGCCAATACTATTTTGGAAGCCAGATTCTACATGAGAGTGGAGTCGCCATAGAAAATTCAATTTTTTGGATTCTTCTACCAGTTGAATCACCTTCAAACTGATTTTTGATGTGTGGAGTCACCAAAGTAGGGATATAGCCAATATGTGCCTAAGGGTCCGTTGCTCTTAGACATTAGAACTCAACCATGTCATTCTTCCTAGGGAAAAAATTTTCAATTTCGTCCTCGGAAACGATGCCAGAATGTTAGCACTCTGTAAATTTTGTTGGGTTGAATAGACAAACGACAGAGGTAACTGCTTCAAACATATTTAGAGCTGAGGCACTAGCCTGCTCAACTTAGAGAGGGCTCTCTTGTGTCTCTGGTTATGTATATGGGAATCGATGGCTTGTTTTGGTTGGTTTGGGGGTTTTTATAAAATTGTTAGCAAGGAAGGAGAGGAACACTTCGGGATATGGAGTCAAAAATAAATAATACATCATCAAACCTGAGGACTATTTAGAGGAGAAAGGATAAATCAGGTAGTGAGTCCGATTTTATATGAAAAAAAATTCATGGCGTCGGAAGAAAAAGAAACACATAACTACATTAGAGAACTACATAAATGAAATCGGACATAGTTCATATAGAGATAAACCTGATCTAAATTGTTAAGATGAGAGCATCGAACGATGCATTATGGACCTTTAATCCTTCAATTTAGATAAGAAGAAGTGTGAATGAAAATATAAGCTCACAGGAAACACATACTATGAAAAAATACAAGACTCATATCACTGCCAGTTAGAATATTTTCATAAACAGTCTAAAATATGGTTCTGCATTCATATATTCATAATAACCCCAAAATTTACAAAGGTCTTCCTGCACATAGGGCAGGCGTCCCTGCTCTCATTTTTCTTATTCTCTTAGATAATATATATATAGAGAGAGAAGATTTCTTCATGGAATACAAAATGTTCAGACTTCTCATCGTTCTAGGATTAGAGGTCAATTACAAACGAGAAATGATTTGTAATAACCGTTACCCTTCTTTAGAGAGACCGTTAGAAATAGGTTCATCATATTTAGATGCCAACTGTCCAAAACTCACTGGGAGGTACTTGAGAATTTATTTTAACTTAGTGATCTCATCCTTTAGAGTATCCAACGAGACTGGTTGATTCTCTCCAACGCTTTCAACCATTTCGACTATGACCTCTTTCTTCTGTCTTTTAGTTTGTTTCTTTTTTACAGCTCGCTTGTTGATGACCAGATCTTTCATAATGGGATTAAGCCTAAATTCCAATGCAGAATCTATAACAGGTTCTGTATGGAACTTTTTTGCCAATATACGTGAAATTTCCCATTCTTTACTACTCATAGATAAACTTGCCATGTTGCCTAAATAACCAGTTTCACTGGATGTAGCTTGGTCCATGTATACTAGTTTCATAAACACCGAAACGTTCTTACATAGATCATAGAGTTTAGCAAATTGGAAATTACTTTGCTCATGGATAAAAATAATTCCTTCATACTTGGGTGATTATAGAGTTCCAATCATGAGACACTGACAGATTCGCTGATGGGTACGTTGATTTACCATGCTTGGCCAATCCATTTCAAATGATTAGCATTCGATTTCGTTAAATGGCGGTGTTCACCTAACATTATACGATTGTGAAGTACCGAACAAGTGAGATAGATTGATTTCGACCAGCCGCCACCAACACCCTATGAATGTTTGATTTGACGTATAGGAACACGTGATATTGGGGTTTTGGCGAAAGTGGTTTTAGGCAACCCGCCTTTTGCCCCGACGTACCTCTGGAGGCGACGCGTGTCCATATTGAAAACCACAATGGTTTCCCCGGTCCGCCTTTATATAGTTAAGTCTCGTGCAAGTTTGTCACCCGATACGGGCTCCAGCCGTTGATCTGGGTCAATTTATAATCAAAGGTCTATAGATATTTACCTTTTTGCACCTCCGCTATACTTGCCTTTACACTGCTAGGCATGTCCCGGTTCTCTAGATTATCAATTTTCCAAACTATCAAGCTCCCACGATGATGTAACTTTTTCTAACTTCCTGAGACCTGGATCTTGTCTGAAAAAATGTTATGGTAACAACACTTAGTTTTGTAGACCAATTTACATCTAGAAAATTTTCTTCCTTTTGGAAGAGGTAAAAGGTCCCAAGTATCGTTTTCCATTAAAGAATGATACTCTTCATTCATTGTTGTATCCCAATCTATATGATCTGAAGCTTCTCCAAAAGATAAGCTTCATTCATTGTTGTATCCCAATCTATATGATCTGAAACTTGATCCAAAAGAGAAGAGGCTCGCTAGAACTGTGAACGTATCCGACACTGATATGAAGGATCACCGTCAAGATCACCAATTGCTTCTTGTTTTGAACAAGCCCATCTACGAAGCGATGAAGCTGGAGCTGGTGCTCGTTTAGGTTTAAAGAATTCATGTGGAGGAAGGTGAGCAGTCGGAGGTGGATTTTCATCCTCACTATAATTATCTGAAAATGAAAACAGAATAGGAACAAAAGAAGGCACAAACACCGAAGATGGCTCACAGGCAGAAGAAGACACAAACACCGAATTAGGCTTGCAGGCCAACTGATTTTCATCAAATTTAATATCTTTTCTAATAATAATTTCATTACAATGTGGTTGAAGAATTCTATAACTTTTGACATCTTCAAAATAACCAAAAAATATACACTTCTCACTTTTAGGCTGTAATGCTTTCCTTTTCTCATTAGGAATGTGAGCCCATGCTATACTTCCAAATACACTGAAGTGACTTACATTTGGTTTAATTTTATTTCAAGCTTCTTCTAGTGATATATTTTTAAGATCCTTTATGGGAGTGAGATTTACTATGTAATTTTCATAGTTGATGGCTTCGTCCCAATACTTTAGACTTAATCTCTTAGATTGGATCATACAATTAGCCATTTCTTTTAATGTGAGGTTCTTTCTCTCAACAACACCATTTTTTTGTGGTGTATATGGAACAATGTGTTTCATTTGGATGCCCTGTGTAGTGAAACAACTTGCAAAATTATTGTTCACATATTTGCCTCCATTATTTGTTCATAACCTTTGAATTTGATGTCCAAATTGCTTTTCTACAAGGTCCTTCTAGGCCAAAAACTTCACTCTTAAGTTTTAATAAGTAAACCCAATTACATCCAGAAAATTCATCAATGAAAGTTAAGAAATACTTGCACCCAGATAAAGAAGGAGAAGAAAGTGGACCCCACAAATCACTGTGAAAAAGATGCAAAGGGCCCGAGGCGTGCCAAGAGGCACGTTTGTCAAAAATGTCCCGATGATGTTTTTCAAGAACACAACTGGCACAAACACAATCTCTGAATGAAACACAAGGAAGAAAAATCACCATCTGTTGATTACATATTTGTTGCAATGAGTGATAGTTTAGATGACCAAACCGCTCATGCCAAAGTTTGCTCAAGTCATCGCTATGAGCAACAAAAATTGATAAAAAAGATGGTGACCCAAAGTTGTCAAACTTGTACAACTTGGTAATATCATCAACAATTCAAGTTGCAAGAACATGCTTAGGATATTTTAGATCCTTGATTACAACTTGGTGAGGTGAAAACTCTACAGTTTTACCTTCACCTGAATGAGTGATTTCATATACTGATAGAAGGTTACAAGAAAGACTTGGAACACATAATACATCATTGAAATGACCATTTTCTACTTGAACTGTTCCAAATCCTACAACACTAAGAGATCTATCATCACCAACAAATATTTTCTTGGTGTTACATTCATTTAGAGAAAAAAATATGTCTTTATCCTTAGCCATATGATAAGATGCGCCAGAATCAATAAGCCACTCATCAAAAGAAGAAGTAGATGTTTTATTGAAGGAGAAACCAGAAGCAGAAAGTGCATGTCCATGAGAAGAAGAAGAAGTAGAATCAATATTGATGATATGCTTCTTCATCACTGCTTCTAAATCCGCAATCTTCTTGAAACATTTGGACTCATCATGAGCATCTTTATCAGAAAAGTTGCAATGTCTGTCAGTCTTCTTATTTTTATATTTTCCTCCTTTGTCACCATTAGGAGAAGAAGTTGTTTGAGTGGGTTTCAGACCCTTATGTTGCTTGTTATTGTGGCAAGGATGTTGTTTATTAGGATTCTTGGCTTTATCTTTCTGATGGATGACTAAGGCTTTGTTAGAAGTACCTACAGTCTTGATCACTCGAAGTTGTACAAGCTTATCTTGCTCTCTAATCAAAGCATCACAAAAGGACTCAAGAGTGGGTTTTTGATAAGATTTCCCTAGATCCTCTCTCATGGCATAAAAGGTATTTACAAACACAGAATATGCACTATATAGCTTAGAAATAATAACATAGATGCAACACTCTTCATCCATCTTTATCTTACATTCTTCACATAAAATTCTGAGTTTTTAAACTTAGATAGATAGTCTTCAATGCGATAAAAATCACTTTGACTTAAAGTCAGTACTTGATTTTCTAACTGTTGTGCTCAAATAATATTGTGTTTACCAAACAATGATTCAATCTTTTCCCAATATTCATCGGGGTTATCAATTTATTTAAGGTGGAACCTTAAATAAGGAGAGATGGACATTCTGATTAGTCCACGTAATTCGTTATTCCTATTATCCCATTTGAATTTCTTATCAGCATCTATAGGTTCTGTTTCCTTTCCCAAGGTAATCCGATACAAGCCTTTACTTCTTAATAAATCCTCCATATGGGATTTCCATTGGAAGTAGTTGGTGTTGGTAAGAAAAATATTACTAGAAGAATCCATATTAAATATGTAGATAATATGGATTTAAAAACTGAAACTGATGATTTGGATGGAAAGATCTCCAAAAATTAGGTAGTTTAAAAAAAAATGGCGCTGAAAATGGAATTTAGATGTGAAAGTTATGTCATTTAAAAAAAAGGCATAAACAGTAACCAAAGGACCACGTGGTGGTGTAAGTTTCTTTATGAAGTGACCCACTTTTATCAAAAGAAGTGGGGATCACTTTTACAATGAAGTTACTTTATAAAAGAAAAGTTGCATACAAAATAAATAACTCTAAAATAAAATATTAAAGCTACTTATAGTGATTCACTTTTATACTTGAAGTGAAATACACTTTACAATGAAGCATGGATTTAAAAAAAAAAATAACAAAAAGAGAGACTTGAACTCAAGACCTCTTACTTAATAAGACAACTTTTAACCAAGTGGGTTAGCAAAACATATAGTATTTTTTAGCAAGAGGATTTTTGTTGCTGTTGTTGACGACCTTGGAGAGCGTGCTAAAAAAACTCTTTTCAAACAAGAAATTTTTTTTGCTTCTCGATGACAACAAGGGTTAGATCTCGGTTAGCTTACCCAGAAAATGCACCTTTTCCTATATGTTTCTAATTTTTCGAGATCACACAAGACGTGGGGAAACAAGCATATGCAGATCTAAAAGAGTAGAAACCCAGAAAAAAATAATATAAATCCGAAATAATACTCTGCAAAAAATTTAAAAATGGCGTATTCAGACTTTATACCTCCAGATCTAACTAAAATGGTTGTATCTTGGGAAAACATAAACCTTTTCAAGTGAAACGAAAGACATTATTGAATGAAATGAGTGCTACAGACGCAATGGAATAGTCCTCTAAGCCCATAAATGTATGAAAATAATAGAAAACAGATATTAGGAAAATTGACTTCATGATCTCGATCTACAACATGAGCGGGTCTTTAAACAGGCTCTGATACCATGTTCGACAACATAGGTATTCCAACAGAGGACAAAAACCTTTAGTAACCACTCACACAACCAGATCAAATATCAACACACCGATTCTTTAACGTGGTAAAAACCCTACGGGGAAACATCCACGACCCCAACCAACGCGACCACTTGGAGCAGTTTATTAGTGCAAAAGAAAAATATTACAGATATATTTTAGAAGAGAGTTTCTCACAATCGATCATCGGTAAATGACCCTCCAATCGGGTGTTAAGCCATAGATCAATGGTCATTAAGATTGACGAGAATATGAATCGTCGGATCACTCTATGTTGGGACTATATCGTGACTATCATATTTCCTAACTACAAATGCATACTAAGACATACTAAAGAAACACACTTTTACCTAATGGCACATTAGACCAAGTAGATCTTAACTAACTCCTAGGTGTCTAAATATCCTAACATGCTTGATTGGTATGGATTGGTTAGAAAATCATTTTTTTGTCTTAGATTGTTATAACAAGGCTTTCACATGTCTTTATGACGAAGGGAATTCAAGGACAATGCAAGGTATTCCAAGGCCTATATCTATCCGAGAGATTTTAGCATTACAGTTGTAAATAAATTTTAGAAAAGGGTGCCAGATATATGCATGATCTAGGTGGATATTGGTGGCCACGCACCTATTCCACTTGGACCCCACCATTTTTTCTTTTAGTTTTCAGTTTCCTTAATCATATCACAATATACTATTTTTGGCAGTTTTTTGGGTCCTGAACTTCCGAAGCCGTTTTGAGGCCCTAAACAACGCTTTTTGGGCATCAAACCTCTAGTGAATATGAGTTTGTATCGAACTTGTTATCTGTTGTCAACAGTTGTAGTCCTCAGATAGATATTTCTAACGATGTATTATGTGCATCAAATAAAGATAGTATGCCAAATTTACAACCCCGAGAAATTGATGTACCAATTTACCCTGACGGGGCCCATATTCTAGCGTTTCATATCCTAGGGTTAGGTTTTTGGATGTTTAGGGTTTTCCATTGTTTATAAATAATATATAGGCCTTCGAGACTCACTGTAAAATAGAGTTAATAGGCCTATAGCCACCACATCTCTTCTCAGAGATAAGCTACCAACGCCCTAACAAGTTTATTTTGATTCTGTTTGTAAACAAATTTCAGTTCTTTGATATTAATGAAATGAAGTGTTATTTCCGTTGCATATTCGTATTTATGGTTATTTGTGTATTCTGTTGCTTTCCTTCATAAATTTCGACCAGTGGTATTAGAGTGGTCTGCTCTTTCTCAATCCTTCTTTTCATGTCCCCAACGAGGTCGGGGTATAAGGAGTTAGGGCTCGATCTGGTTTAACCTTTGCAAGATCAGCCTCGCAAACCCCGATGACCACCCATGGGGGACAAAAAGAAAGACGAGGGAGCAAGAGATCCTATCAAAATATTGCTCGAGGAGGCCCTTGAAAAACAAAGGAATGCAATGATGGATAACTTCGCCTAGATCCTTCAAGGACTGCCCACTGGCGACACATCAGCATCCAGTAACCACTCTGGAGGTGCAACCCCTTTTGAGGTAAAAGTAAACTTTGACATTCCCATATTTGATGGCTGAATAGATGCAGACGCCTTAGATAGATGGTTGAATCTATTGGAAGTATATTTCTCGGTTCATGACTTTTCTGACAGGGAGAATATTGTTTTTTCACTGCTCAAAGTCGCCCCCATGTCAAGGACTGGTGGGAAACCTATTGTGAGAAAAAGGACGAGGAGGAACCCTCTCTGTTCTCGGTCGTACCCACTTGGAATTAATTCCGAGATTCCATAAAGGAACAATATTATCCTGTGGGGAGCTATGAGGACAAGTACATACAATGGAATACACTGCGACAACAAAGGGATCAAGATGTGCATGAGCTAACAAATTTGTTCCATACCCTGCACACAAAGATGGGCATCAAAAATTCAGAGAAACATTTGTTGCTGAAGTACCACAGTTGTCTACACAGATACATTAAGGAGGAAATGGAGTTCCTCGACATATCCTCGCTTGGTACGACATACCTTTATGCTGCCAAGATTGAGAAGAAATTCAAACAGAAGAAGCGAGACTTTGGATTTGCGAATCAAAAGAAAGTGAAAGGTGACACCAAACCGCAGAACACAAGACAAATCCAAGGCATGGTGGCTCAAGACAACCTGTCAAAGCCACAAGAAAAGAAAAACACTGTGAATCCGAAGAAGGACACGTGAAAGTGGTGTGAGTTCCATAAGAGATCCACTCACAACATAAGTGTGTGTCAAGGCAAGCAGTCACTAGTCACCGAGATGAAGGATTCTGAATCAGATGCATGCTCCGACACTGAATCAAAACCCAAGAAGGGGAATGAAAGAGGGAAGCAGATTATCGATGCGGAGCCCAACGCCACCGTTTCCACCATGAATATCCAAAAGGAAGAACCGAAATATCCATAGGAGGAGGAGTGTCTCTTCCACTCCCAAATGTGGGTAAAGGGTTCCCTACTACAGTTCATTGTCTACAGTGGGAGCCAAAAGAACCTCATTTCAGTAGAGGTCATGAAGCGGTTGGGATTTCCGACCATAACACACCCATAGTCGTACACCATTGGGTGGCTTCACCAAGGAGGGGATCTTCACATCATCCAACAGTGTCGCCTTCCCTACAACATCAAGCCCTTCACCGATGAGGTATTATGACATTGCTCCTCTTTATGTTTGTGATGTATTATTAGGCCAACCATACTTTTGGAAGTGACATGTTGTGTATGAGTCTCGGCCTCGCACTGTTATTGTTACTTTGGGAAATAATTTGTACAGGATACTAGAGGTACCACCGCCTGCCGCTATCTCTTTGGTTACTGCAAAACAATGCAGTAAGCTCATTTCCAAAACCAATAAATTTGTTTTCCTGATGATTCACCCTCAGGGAAAGAAGAATATTGTGTCCACAACCTTTAGATAGGGCTCCTCCGCACGAAAACAACAAATGGACAAGGTCGTGGAGGAGTACCGGGAAATCTTTACCTCACCCGTAGGGGTGCCTCTGCACTGTCAGGTCAAGCACCCCATCGATCTGACCCCAGGTGCGTCATTTCCCAATGGACTGATCTATCGATGCTCTGTTATGGAGAACGATGAAATTAAGAGGAAGATTCAGGAGCTGCTATAGAAAGGTCACATTCGTCCAAGTTCACCGCCCTATGGGAGCCCGATCGTGTTGGTGCAGAAGAAGGATGGGACTTGGAGACTCTATATTGACTATCAGGAATTGAACAAGATCATTGTCTGGAATAGGTACCTGATCCCATGGATTGATGACCTTTTGGAGCAACTCAAAGGGGAAAAATATTTCAACAAGATCGACTTGAATTCCAGGTATCACCAGTTACCAATCAAATTGTCCGATGTGTGGAAGTCTACCTTCGAAGCCAAGGAGGGCCTTTTCAAATGGATGCTCATGCCTTTCTGGTTGACGAATGCTCCCACAACCTTCATGAGGCTGATGGAAAACATATTGAGGCCATTAACCAACTCATTTGTACTAGTATACTTGGATGACATCCTAATCTTCAGCCAGACTTGGGAAGAGCACCTCCACCACATCCGACAGGTCCTCCAAACATTGCAGAAACACAAGTTGTGTGCCAATTTGGAGAAGTGAACTTTTGGCATGACCTAGGTTCAGTATATGGGATACATTATTGATGAGTGTGGGGTGCATGTGGATCCAACCAATATCCAAGTCATTCAGGATTGGCCAACCCCAACCACTCTAACAAAGCTTCACATCTTTCTGGGTCTTGCTAATTTCTACTATAGGTTCGTGTTGGGATTCTCTCATATCACTTGGCACTTGAGTCAAGTCACCAAGGGAGGAGTGAAAGAAAAATTCATTTGGTCGGAATCTCAACAGAAGGTGTTCATAGAATTGAAACATTGCCTCTGTTGTGCCCCAATGCTCACATTACCAGACTTGCAACAACCATTTGAGATCGAGACAGATGCCTCTGACTATGCTATTGGGGAAGTTCTTACTTAAGAGGGGAATCCAATGGAATATCACAGTGAGACACTGTCTGACACAATATAAAAGTATCCCACTTATGAAAAAGAGATGTATTCCATTGTGCAGGCTTGCCGACAACAAAAGAATTACATTTTGGGGAAGGAAACGATCATCCACACAGACCACTGACCCTTGCAGTTCATACAAACACAAGGGAAGTTGCAAAATGATTGCCATCAGAAGTGGTCCACATATCTGCAACACTTTCATTTGAACATCAAGTACAAGAAGGGAAACACCAATAATGTTGCAGACTGCCTCAGCCGACCACCGATCGTGGCGATAACCACCGTGCTCAAATATTGTGGGCAAGAGACTTCTAATTGACCGCTTCTCTACAAGAGCGATCCATAATTCAGCCACACATACAAGACGCTCTTGGAGGGTATCCGAGTTCCAAATTTTCATCTCCAGGATGCACTACTATGTCACCTGGGACACCTTTGTGTTCCTTCAAGTGAGCGTGCAAAGATGATTTGGGAAGCGCACTACAGTTGGGTTGCTGGGCATTTCGGGGTGGAGAAAACAGTGGCAGTACTACATAAGTATTTCTATTGGCCAAACCTTCGACATGATGTTGGGAAGTACATCAGATCCTGCACTGCCTGCACCATTTCCAAACTGACCATCAAGAAGTAAGGCCTCTATACTCCGTTGCCTACCCCTAGTCAACCTTGGTAATCCATCTCCATGGATTACATGTCGGGCCTTCCTTCTACTAAGCATGGAAATGACTGTGTTTTCGTGGTCGTCTATAGATTATTGAACATGGCCATTATGGCGGACTACAAGAAGAGTATCACAACAAAAGACACTGCTAAACTCTTCTTTGAGCAAGTGTGGGTACACTTATGGATCCCACAATCTTGTTGATGATTAAAATTGTCAACGAAGTTTTTCCCGCAAAGTGTTGCTAAAGCCTATTATTATAAAAACTAAATAATACTAGTAGGTGGGACCCCCTTGAACTATTGGAGATCAAGTCTGTTAATTTTTTATGTCATGGTAATGTGCTACAAGGTTTACATGGTTGATGAGATCTTTTGTTATTGGCTATGGTTCAAGTTATGAATCATTGACTCCTTATGTTACTACAGCTTGTGATATTCACTAATATCATTGCTATCCATTCTTCTCACACCTGCACAACAAACATGTTAGTGAAATTATATGAAAGACAGTTTTGAGAAAGGAAAAATACTATAACAAATGCAAAGAAAAGGGACCTAGTTCTGCAATACCACATGCGAATAATTTGAATGAAATGAGAAACAATTGCAAGGGGAAGATTTTAAAGCTATCCTAAATATACTACATGCATGAAAATACTTGATGGTTATTGCTAAACCCTAGCTAGCAAGTAAATGGTTATGATATTGTGATTGAATTACATGTTTAATATGCATATAGTGTGAAAGGTTGGTGGCGCATTTGGCGAGGTGATTGCTAATGGTTATGCAATGGTTAATTGAATTATGTGGCTGATATACATATGGTGTATTTGGATATATTGAATGTTGTGGCTCATTTGGCAAGGTAATGGGCATTAATGGTTATGCGATTTTCTTTGATTTATATAATAAGGAATTGGATATATGATGTGGAGAGCACATTTGGCAAGTAATATGTGCAGATTCCAACGCAGAGTTAAATTCATGGTGTTAATGCAGAATGTGTTGGTATGTACTGATGAGTTAATGCATTGAGGGTGGAGGCAACGTGCATTTACTGCACATCACCTTTACTCCTCCTATTAAATGCCACCCTAGTCAGGCTATTGTTTGATCTTCCTGTTGTGGTTATGCTCTGAATTTTTAGAAGGGAAGAACCATTCAGCCAACTCTCGTTTTAAGGGATTCGATTACAGGTATGTCGTTTTTGGCCATTCGTGACTCTGCTCTGGTATGAAATAGATGTTGGCTCAGGTGTATTGGTTTGTTCCTTCCTTAAGTTTGGAAACTGTGTAAAATGGTGATTGTGAATGAAACGTTGATGATTCTCTTTGAAACGATGTTGAAGTCATATCATTACCGGTTATCCTAGGCGTTAGTAGTCATAAGAGTTCTTTGTTATCCCTACTAGTTTTATTAGAGTATCCTTTTTGGTCTTGGTGGGCTATCTTCATGCTTTCACATCGTGATATCCAGTCTGCGGGCTTTTATGGGGTTTAATGACTGAAGCGTTCGTGCCACCACGCATTGTACATTTGGGCATTTGGTTGATTTCACCACTAGAGGTCATAATTTGGGTTTTCCTGCTCTTACTCGGCCCTGTCTTCACCTTTGTGTGGTAGTTTCTGGACTTAGGGGCATGAGGGTTATACCCTGCATGCGTTAAATAGCATTGCCATGCCAAGTTAAAAGCCTCACCTCCTGTTATGGATCCTGTCACAAAATTGTTTCCTATCCACAAACGAATCTTAGCTCTCTCTGTGTGTAGACCTTGTCGATATCTTGTCGTTTTGGAGGGATGGACCAATTTTTAAGTCACATTGAATTGTTTTTTCTATTTTACAGTGGAAGAATTACATTGCCTGGGAAAATGACCCTGTGTGTAGCTTGTGTCTAAATGGTGGTTGTTGGTTTTATATATTTAGATATCGATTTGGGCGTGACAATTTGGTATTGATTATTTTGGTTACTGCCTATATATTTTTAATGAATATCATTTCATTTAAAAGACATGCCCAATTGCAGTGATCATGTGACTTCATTGTGAATTTTGGAGACATGAAATTGAGTATATTAGTTGATTAAAGTAAGATATGGGCAGTGGTTGATTTCTATGGTTAACAGAATGGAAAGGCTATTGTTTGAAAATTATTATAAGATGCGAAGAAGGGAACAAAATTCTCTTTACAGAGTGTGTGCAATGCATACTATCTTATGATGGCACTATGTTGTATATTTGATTATGAACAGTAAACTAGTTAAATGCACATAAATTGTTATTTGGTCAAGATGATTGATAATTGATGCATCTCTTTTTGCACAGTGTTTTATAGATCACTTAATTAATTTCATGAACAATAATCATTTTTCTTCCCTTTCATTGTTTCATTTTTCTCTAATTACAAACCCCTTCACCTCCCATATTCATTTTTTTCACTCCATGTTCTAAGATTAATTACAGTCAAGAGAATTTCAGTGTTAAAGCAGTCGAAAGTGGTAGTGTCTTGCTTGGATTACAATGATGTTTTATTGGGTTTCTTACAGTTGATTGTTGTTGTCATTGAACAGTAATCATGTTCTTTTCCCTTCATGGAATCATGTTTTTTCTCAATACAAACCCTTCGCATATCCCAGAACCCTTTTCACCCCCTACTCATTGATAAGCGGTAAAACAATTTGTATGGATTGGATTGCATGAGTCTGATATATTGCTGAACTAAAATCCATTTCATATCTTAAAAGAGTTGTCATGCATGGTTAATTAAAAGATCATTTCTAATAAATCACACATTCAGGGGTGAGATATTCAAATAAAAGGCTAAAACCAGAGGTCTATTACGCTTCTGTCAAAGAGAAGGACTAAAAAATAGTAACATCAACAAAGGGAAATGTGGCTTTTGAGTTTTATTTTATCTATTATTGTTTTATGATAGTTGACTTCAGGGATCTTTGAACGACATGCCTTATTTTGGATATATGAGTATTATTTTTGAAATAACTTCAAATATCATGAGTTTAAATTACCAAAAGTGAATATGTTGATGGGAGACACAAGGAGGTGTGTTTTTCTTAAATAATGGTTATGTTATGAACTAAAGGGAGTTACAAGGGGTCCCACCTACTAGTTATTATTATTTATGAACCTTATTATAATTATTACTCTCCCCCCTAACTAAAGTTAGTTGAGTCTTTTAGTTAACTTAACTAATGAATTGGTTCAACTTCTTCAACCAATTCTAATTTGTTAAAAGCAAAAGGAAAGGGAGGAACAAGAGGAGGATAGAAGCAGAAGCATGCTAAGGTTTTCACTTTGAGTTTATGTTGAGATAGTTTAGTTTTCATTCATTCATATATTCATCACAAACCTAATTCTCTTTTATGATAGCAGGGTCTTATTGTAGACAACAATATTCAGGGTTGAATCAAATCATTCAGACACTTGTTTTTCAGAGGTGTTGATCTATCTTTGATAGTCTATGTATACTTGTCTATTTGTGAATTAGTTTTCATGATTGATAAAGGCTATTGTGCAGAGTAGAGTGGGAAAAAATATGTGGCAAGCTGATCCAACTTTTAGAATTCAGTTTTGGTTTTTTGTCAGAGGTCCTTTTGTATGTTCCATCGAGGATGTCGAAGTTTGACTTTGGGTCCAATACTTTTGTATGAGATTTTGTAAATAAAATGACTCTTTGGTGAATTGGAATGAAATAAAGTATTGCTTTATGTTTCATCTATCTTGATTATCATTTTGGTGTCTTTACTTCTGTTCTTACATTTATTTCAACAACTGTTATATTCAAAAAATTACATAAAAAGTGAATTTCTAGCAAGCATTTTGTTAATAAAAGACTAGCCTAAGCACTCGTAATTAATACTTGTGAGTTAGGATTTTATTTTTGTTGGCTATAAACATAGGGTGATATAAACAAACAGATCTGAAGGAAATAAAATTTATGAGTATGAAAAATTAACTTTTAGCTTACCTCCTGATTCAATGATAGATGTACCTATCGCATGTGTGGATGTAAGCCTCTATAAGTATGCTCGGACTTAGTTTAGGTTCATGGATCAAACCTCAAGGGTTTGATCTTTTTCAAAGAGAAATGTGGGACAATTTTTCCATGGATAGAAACCCTCAAAGAAAACAACAATAAAACCTCTGACTTAATAACAATAACCTCAACAGGAAAAACCCTCCAGTAAACAGTGATTAGGCACAAGGAGAGATCTAGACAGGTAAGCAAAACCTACACTAGAAAACAACAAACACCCTCTCTCATAAATCTGGACAACAAATTGAGAAACCCCCACAGGGGACTCAACACTCCACGTGGTAGAAAGAGGGAAGCTTAAGCAACAAAGGAGAGGGCCCAGAATGAGGCTGCGACACCTCCACACAGGTCTGTCGCCCTAAAGAAGGAATCGACACCCATAGAACAGGCCCAAAAACTTATAGGGATGCAACTCTAGTGCAAGATGCAGGTCCAACAACCCTTATAGGCATCTCACAGATCAGAGGAAACAAAACCAACATCCCTCAACATACTCCAAAGAAGAATCTTCCAGCTAGCAAGGAAAACATATAGCTATAACTGATAATCAAAGGGAAGGCCACACCAACAAGAGAGAAGAGTCACTGAGGTAGCCACAACAGGTAGGGAGATGAGAGAGTGAGTGTGAGTGTAAAAATGAAATAGGACATGGTCTAATTTATAGTTAGGGAGAGGGGTTAGGGTAATTAGGATTATAATTAATTATTGACATTTAATTAATATAAATATTAATTAATATGTCAATTAATATTTCATTAAAACCCTAATTACATAAAAACCCAATCACATAAAATAAAACCCAATCACACAAAATAAAACCCAATCACATAAACCAAGAGGGAAAGAAAACCAACAATGGGGTACATGTTAAGATAAAGTCAAGGGGGGTTCCTTAATGGAAAAACATGTCCACATGAGTCTCATAGTGACCTATAAACTTTATCATCACTGCATAAGGGGGTACATCAACAATGTGGTCATGTCCATATTCATAGACAATTCTAGGTCTCATGGACCATCCCAAGAGAGAGGAAGAGGATCACACATCAACAAATCTTGGTATTACACCAAGATCTACATGGTCAAAGACTAGGTTTCCCCAGAACACATTTGGGGTCCCTAGAACACATATAGGGTCTTATCCATCAAGATACAAGACCAAGGTGTTGATATTATGGTAGTTGTGGGAGGTATTTACCTCCACGTGTAAACCTGACAAGAATAGAATATTCCGAGAAGTAAGAAGAAACCCTAATCAGTTGGATAATAACCGTAGAAGACAAGTCGTCTCAAAAGGATAATTTATATTAGGTTATTAGCCTCCAAGAGAAGAAGTCGGTCAGAAGAAATATTATATACTAAGTAAAAAGGCACCCAGAATGAGAAGTTGACCCAAGCAGTTAGCCAGAATTAGTATAAATACAGGAGGTCAGTATTCATTCTGGCATGCATTCTTAGAACTGCAGAGCTCACTTGTATGCACTACAGCTAGCCAGTTTGTTCACTAGTTTGGAGGAGAGTTGTCGTTACAACTACTGTAGCTAGAAGATTACGTTTTGGCTTGGACTATCTCTTGGTTATGGTTTGGACTATCTGATCAGCTCTTGTTTGGTGCACATTCTTGGAGAAAGGTGCACTACCCTTTGTTTGGCTATCTAGCCTAGGGTTTGCTTATGGAGTGATTATTTGTCAAGGTTAAGGTGCTCGGAGGGTGACTTCGGCCTATGTTTGGGTGAAAATAGTGATATTGTCTATGGTAAAATGAGCACATCCATCATATTATAAAATCATAATCACTCCAGAAGCAAACCCTAGGATAGATAGCCAAACAAAGGGTAGCACACCTTTCTCCAAGGATATCACACCAAACAAGAACTGATCAAATAGTCCAAACCATAACCAAGAGATATTCCAAGAAAAAACGTAATCTGCTAGTTGCAGTAGCTCCAACGACAACTCTCCTCCAAAATTGTGCACAAACTGGCCAACTACAGTGTGCACAAGTGAGATCTGTAGTTCTAAGAATGCCTGCCAGAATGAAGACTGGCCTCCTATATTTATACTAATTCTAGCTAACTGTTTGGGCTGACTTCTCATTCTGGGTGCCTTTTTACTTAGTATATAATATTTCTTCTGGCCAACTTCTTCTCTTGGAGGCTAATATCCTAATATAAATTATCCTTTTGAACCGACTTGTATTCTAGGGTTATTAGACAACTCATTAGGGTTTCTTCTTGCTTCCCAGAATATTCTATTCTCGTTAGGTTTACACGTGGAGGTAAATACCTCCCGCAACTACCATAATATCAACACTTCCTCCTAGCTAGGGAGGTATTACAAGTAATGGTCTTGAGCACAAACATACCATTCACCCGATAGCATCAACATAATTGTATAGACTATCTCATGACTGGATCATGAGCACCATCATCGCTATCAATGTCATCAAATGCATCATCTCTCGAAACCATACTCCATCTGAGTAATCAAACATGATGCTGGATAAGTCACTCACTCCATAGAGTGACACAAGAACCATTATTTTAATCTGGACATATGTCCTAGAAGAATAAATGTCCTGGACCATTTTCTATCTGGGAAATCTCTATCCATTATCCATCTAGCTGATAATCATTTCCAACACTGTTGATAGTCTTCAAGGCAATCAGAACAATATCATTCAATAGAACACAACTGTGTCTATCCATAGTAGTACACAACTACAATCCAATGGTACACTACCACACCAAGTAGCACACAAATACTTGATCAATGACATATAATCAAAATCAGTGGAACACATCCACCACAGTAGCATACATCTACTGTCCAGAGACATACAGTCTCCATAAAAATCATATGATATCAACCTGCACAAAGAAACATTCTTATGATATAAATTGAATCATCTGGGCCATCTTTCCACTCACATCTGTGAGATCTGGAAGAGCATCCGCCCTCATAAAGTCAAACATCAGTGATGAGCTATATGTACTATTCTTCTCAAGAAAGGAAGAATAATTGTCCTGATTTCTGAGCCTGGACCATTCCCCACACTGCACCATTCCTTCAACACTAAAAAAAGTACAACCTGGAGAGAATGAGTATGCCCTAGGGATTGCCTGTCCATGATTGCTGAACCTGGACCATTCCCCACCCTGGGCCATTCTTCCAGCACTAAACAAATTGAAACATGGAGAGAATGAATCTTCCCTAAGGAATGACTGTTCGGATCATTTCCTAAGGAAATGATTGTCCTACACAAACCTCCAAAACAGACCATTCTTCGAAACTGCTCACAATTGTGAGCTTTGAAAGAATGATTGTTCGATGAGGCAGGCCAGTCTTCTTGAGTAATCCTCAAGAAGAGAGATTGCCCCAGACCATTCCCCATGTTAACCACAATGGGAAATCGTTGTCTATGGTACATAAACATTCCATCAAATCATTTTCATTACAAAAATGATCGTTCAATCTGGACCATTTTCCGAATTGGAAAATGCTTGTCCGTTAGAAATCTCAACCCACTTTCCGAACTGGAAAGGAATTGCTCATCCTGGACCATTTTTCGAACTAAAAAATGTCTGTCCATAAATCAATAACACATCAATTTTCCCTCCCAACTTGGGAGTCATCTCTTCCTTTTTCAATAAGGAAGTCATCTCCATGAGCTCCAGCTTGAGTACACAAACTCTTTCATCTTGGACAGAGGCTTTACCAAAATATTTTCTTATCTGCTCATCTGTGGAGATATATATATTGGAGAACCACTTCTGTTTTCTAGACTTCATCATGAAGAATGTAATTCTTGATCTCAATGTACTTCAGTATTTCTGGAACACTGGTTTTCTCTAAAGGCTTCATATAACTTTGATCATCATAGTTTAATTCATCTCTTTTGTTTCCTGCTAGCTCATAACATCGTGGCAAGGCTTAAACTGGAACATATCCATGTGGCACTTCTTCTGTCATCATGAGATCTTTTTCATGGATTGGCAATCCATCATCCTAATCTTCTAAGTAATCATTCTGATACAATATCTGTGTTATAGAAAGTCTTCACCACGCTTCTGTTGTGCATTGGAGGTTCTCCCCCAAGTTGTCTTCTTCCATCTGCATATAAGGGTCTCACTCTTTGTTCAATTATTCTGGAGAACAGTCTTTGCATTCATATGATGTCAATTCCAACCTATGGATATTGCGGAAAATATAATGGTTCATGTAAAGATATATCTAGTTTACTGGAACAAGTAATTATCATAGTCTTCTCCCTCCATCTAGGAGAACCTCTAGTTCTATATCTTGCAATGTTTACATTCATAATTCTTTCATACATTGTTATTCATCACAACTTCCAGTGCCTCTGCTTGATTTATTTTAGTGAGTTCATATTAGGCTGGTAATCTTGTGATTCTCGATAAAATGACTAGTTGTTCTGGCTTCTCTTTCTTTCTTGAAATCTTCATGTTCTTCCTCATGTTTCTCTTTAGATATTGGGTCCATGGAGTTTTCTATAGATTCCATGCTCTGAAGATTCCAACTTATTCCTTTTATCATAGGATCATGGATGTGGATGGATAACCATAGATACTTTAAGGCTTCTTTTCGAAGAAGACTTCTTCTAAAGTCAAATTGAACACATACTAATTTTCATGGCTGCTACCATGGATATATACTTTATCATCTTCAATGGATCATAGGATTAGCTCCCTCCTAATGCTTCATGTATGAATGCATGCATGCTTTTATTTTGGTAATATATAATTGCCTCCCTCCATCTAGGAGAGTCCACGCTTCCGTCTGCATCCTTATTTCCTTCTGCAAAGTGTTACAAATCTTTTTCCAATTTCCTCTTGATTGCTGACTTCTTTCTATCTTTACTTCTTCTAGGTTTCTTTCTGATTTAAGCTTATCTTGCATCTTGTCTTATAGTCATAGTGATAGAAGTCCTTATATTTTTGTTCTTCCATAATTATAGTTTATCTTTGAACATATTATC
This sequence comes from Picea engelmannii, assembly GCA_009831015.1. Lineage (NCBI taxonomy): Eukaryota > Viridiplantae > Streptophyta > Pinopsida > Pinales > Pinaceae > Picea > Picea engelmannii. The sequence continues at coordinate 726,851 of ML780447.1, read as the reverse complement.
TTCTAAAACATAGATATGAAAGATATGTACCAAAAACATGGTATGTACAAGAGCTATGAAGAGTATTGTTACCTTGTTTTAGAAGAAGAAGTATGTTTTGTCCTGCTTGGATTTCTTTGAGGGTTCCCTTTCTTCGACAACTGATGCTTCTTGTGTTCCCTTCCTTTTATTTAACTCGGGACAATGATTCTTGTAGTTACCATACTTTTGACAATTGAAGCATTGTATCCTTGACATATCTTTCTCTTGATTTGTTTTCTTCTTGGAGCTAAACTTCCTTTTGTTCCTGAAATCCTCGAACCTTGTTGTGAAGGCTTGATAATCATACTTCTTTTGGGGTTTCTCTTTTGCACTAATCCTTGATTCTTCTTGAGCACAACAAGTCCAACTTTCTTCAAACGTAGGATACTCCTTCCTTGTGTTCATGCTTGCGGAAAATCCATCCCATGACTTGGGAAGACCATTGAGTACTATGTTTACCAATTCCTTCTTTGAAATGATATCTTCAATAGATTTTAGTTGATCTATTAACTGAGAGATCCTCACAAAGTATGATGTTATGCTATCATCATCATTCATTTTCATGTCACAGAGCTCATTCTTCAGACTCATTACTTGTCCAATGTTTCTGACTAAGAAGAGGTTTGTTAGGGAATCGTACATCTTCTTTGATGAGTCAAGATCAGAGATGTAGGGTATCAAGTTCTCTTTTATAGATTCCACTATGATACTCATGGCATTGATGTCAACATCTTTGAACTTCTCCATAACTGCAATGTTCTGCAATTCCTTCTCTTTTCCTTCTTCAAACTCCGGTTCCACGATCTTTCCTTTCACGATATCCAATACTTTATTCTTAGAAAGGATGAGGCCAATCCTTGTCTTCCACGCTCTAAAGTTAGAAGATCCATCTAACTTGTTTTATGACTTCATAGAGTAAGTCATGGTTTCTTTGGTCAACCCTACATTTGACCAAAAACTCAAACTTGACGTCCCGACTTGTTGAGAGTACCAGGAGATGCGCTAGGCTAGGGCGCACTGATCTATTCATAAATTAGGTCAATCCCTTCACTTAAGGTGCCTCAACGAGAGGGTTAGGGTTTCTACAATTGCAGCTGCTAGTAACCCTAGCAACAATGCTTTTTGTGACTACTCCTGCTAGAAACCGTAGCTACAATTCTTCAACGAGCTTAATATCCTTATGGATATGCTCCCTTATGGCTATGATCCCTCTAAAAAATTATTACATATACATGCAATTCATTGGCTACAAATCTCGCAAATATTGAGATTTTGTTACAGTCGACTACCAAGTCATATTACCAGTCAACTACCATTCGGCCTTCATTTGATCTTGAGTCGGTTGCCACATGCCCACCTATCAACCTCTTGTCAGTTGACCTCTTCAACTTGTTGTAAATGTCTTTACCACCTTGATCTTCAACTTCAAATTTAGCCAGTCGAACCAACTCAACCTTCAACTTGTTGTCGATCCACCTCAACTTTGACTGTCAGTCGATCCACCTCAACTAGGCTTTCACTACAAAGAATATAACAAACCAACAGTTGTATTAGTTATGATATCATAATCAAGGCAGTTAGGAGATATACTCATACTATAGAAATGGATGCTAATAGAGCTAGATCCTAAGGTGTCTCATGATGATGCACCCAACACATTGGGATTTCACATGTTCACCTTGTGCTCAGCCCCAGGCACGTCCTAACTCAACAGATCACTTTTCCATTGGATAATCATCTGGAGTTTTTCTCAACTCTCTAAATGGAGGAGGCCATCTCTACGTTCCCAACTCTTTATCAGGATGGAACCACATACCCTTCTTAGGGGCTTTCTCTCAAGTTTGTAAGATGAGAGAAAGACTTCACATAACTGCAATGATCCACACCTCTTAGGTTTGTAAGCTAGATAATGTCTCACATATATGCATTGATCAACACCCCCTATCAACTATTCATTATCATGTAAAGTCTCACACAGATGTATTTTGAATTTTGTCTTGGCTAGAGTTATTGACACTCCCTCTCAAATAGGGAGTCATTATTTAAGTTGGTGAAGATATCTGCAATCTGCTCATGTATAGGAAGGTATTTCATGTGTACGATTTTCCTCTGCATCATATCTATGGAATAAGGATATTTCATCTCGTCGTATTTCGATCCATCAGGAAACATTGGGTTCTCAAGGATCTTTACTCACGTCTCTTGGTTATCATCATAGGACCCATCTCATGGTCAAGTAAATCTGTCAGAATCTTGTGAAGCCACATTTCTACACACACTTGATGCTTATATACTTTGCCTCTTTGGTACTCAAGGCTATAGAGTTTTGTTTCCTGCTGCATTAGGAAACCATGGAAAAACTTCACGATAGAACATTAGTCGAGTGTGATTTTCCAGTTCACTGTACTTTCTGCTCAATCTGAATCGTATCTGACAAACTCAAGGTTATACTGGAGGCATATCTTAGGCCATATCTGACTGTGCCTTGTATATATCTCAATACATGTTTTGTTGTTTGTTTAGTGAGTCTGTCTCGGTTGACTCATGAAATGACTAGGCACATTCACTGCATGGCATGAATCAAGTCTCATGTTGACCAAATACATTAGTGATCCAATCAGTTGTGGATCAGTCTCATCTGAATCATCATCAATCTTCTTCTTTATATCCATCACGGTGGATTTTTTCATTTTGTCATATTGAACTTCTTTAATTTTTTCACTGTATAATTTTCTTTGACTCGGGAAAATCTTATCGGTCATTTGTCATACTTCGTGTCCCAAGAATTAGTGCATCATACTCAGATTCGTCATCTCAAATTCGGAAATCAAGGATTACTTGTAACAACACTTCTTTCTGAATAAGTCATCAGGATCAGGCTCTCGTCACCAACATTGTAATGATATAAGTTTGGATCAACAACACTCTTGTTGAAATCCAAACTTATCAAGAATCCAACTATCTGATATAGTTTCCAACTCATGGATGGAAGTGTATCTGGTTCACTAGATCAAGTGTCTCATTATAGACAACTCCCTTTGTTTGTGAGAAACATTTGGCTATAGATCTCGTTTTGTATTTCTTGACACTTTCATCAGTTGCATGCTGTACCAAAAAATTCCCTTTCTGGTCCCTCAATAATATCTTATGTATCATTCTTTTAAGATATACTGGTATTCTTCTGTTATGACATTTTCCCATACTGGTTCTCTTATTGATTCTCTAAGACAAGGAGTCTCAGCGTCAATGAAGTGGCTCATGACTGAAGGATAGCTCGAAAATCTCTTTTTCTTTCTCAGAATGTGCCTTGAGAGGCTTGTATGCTTCTCTGCCTCTTGCAGAGTGAGTCTAGGTAGGATTTTTATGCCCTACTGCAATATCTCTGAACATATCAACTGGAGAAACTTGATAACCTGAAGTAATGTCTGCCTCCCTCTAAATTTTTGAAGGGGGGGGAGGTATTGTCTCACTGTCAATCTCCATCTTAGATTCTCTAGGTGTTTGAAAAACTGTCTCGTCTCTACTTGTCTCAATCTGTCTCTGACTAGGGATTTCTTTGAAGATTTACTATATCCTTTCTTCCTAAAGGATCTAGCTTGGACTTCTTCTCTTTGGGTACATGAAAATACATTGGGCACCCAAATAAACTGAAGTGTTCAATCTTAGGCTTCATTCTGGTGAAGACTTCTTTGGGAGTTATGTTTTTCAAAGTTTGGTGAAGACTCTTGTTCTGCACATATATTGTTTCACGCATGCTTCTTCACATGGAATCCTAGAAATATTTTGATCATGCTTTGTAGCATTGGTTGTCTACATTATAGTTCTATTCTTCTTCTTTCTCAAATGGTTTTGGCTCCTTCTGAGTTAAGTGACTCCCTCTAAAGGATAAGCATGTTCTTTTCTTGTTTAACTTATCTGGAACAAGAAAACAAACAACACCAACACAAGAATATATCCTAAAGGAGAATAATGAGTACATCTCTAGAATCAAAACAATTTAAGGAATATTGTCACATCTGCAACACCTATTTGTAATGTAGCAACTTTTAGAAATATAGGTTAGAGGAATGACAATTACAACAATCAAACCTAGAGTGTTTACTTTGAGTGTGTTGTTTTTCTGAATGCACTAAGATCATTTTGGATCCATGACTTCAACAAAGGTTCCTTCCTCCTGCAATTTTACTCATGACAATGATACAAAATAATATATAAAAGTGCATACCTGGGGATGTTGATATGATTTCTCCAATGGTTCTTGGTTGATCTTTATCCTCTGATATCTTTATGAAGAAGATAGTCACGATGTCACCTTTTTCATCTTTGTTATTTTGAATTTGGCCCTTCAATGTAAGGGCTTGAGTAGGTGATTGGCTTCCTTGTCCTGACGTCATCTTCCTTCCATTCATTGATAGTTGTCTCTAGTAAACCATTTACCCACAATAAGTCTTCCTCTGAAGTCTGTCTTGTATTTCAAGAACTTTCATGTTTTCTTGATTCATCAAGCTTGTCTTCCATCATAGTTTTTGTTCATCATAATTTTAGATTATTCACAACCATTTTGTCAACTGGACTAGAAAAACCTAACGGCTAGGATAGGCTAGCACTTTTATGTTTTATCGGACTTATGACTACCAACAATAATCCTTTTAAAGATAGGAGAACATTGGTGAGTTGAAGATCTCCTTCAATGAGTTTGCAGAAACCCTAATTCTGAAATTTCTGCAGAAATTAGCGAAACCCTAGAAACCCTAGGGCAAAAAATTAAAAATGCTTGGAATGTCACTTTGAGAGTCTCTGGAGATGCATTCGAAGATTTTTTACTCTTCCATGCCAAAATTATCCTCAGCGTCCAAGTATTAAGGCCTAAATCGTCACTGAGAAGAAGGTCGTACTGATTTTCTGGAAACACTAGGAGGGTCGTACAGTTCTACAGAAGAGGAGAGATGGATGGTAAAAGTTTTTATCTTGTGCAATGGGTTCTTCAAGACCTATTCTATGATACCATGTTGATTTTTCATAATCTAGGTTAAGAATGAAGTTTATTTAATTTTATCATTTCACTTAACCATAAACAATAATGTTGCAACAACCAATATCACAAGAAGAAACACCATGTACAAGAACACAAGAAATATCTTAGGAACCCCTTCTCAACAAGGGAAGAAAACCCAACCAAATCCTTTGCTATATTCTTCAAGAGAAACACCTCCACCAAGATAAAACTTAGCACACAAGAGGGTGCTTCAAACTCTAGAAGACTAGTGCCCAAGAGAGATGTGCACCTTTTCCCAAGTAGAAGTGTTTGCTGAAATTTCCAAACTCATAAGGAAGATATGATTCCACAATGGGGAATCATCCCTTACTTATATTAGACTTGTCCAATCAACAAAGGCGTCTATTGGATCAACAGGGCCGAACTCTCTAAGTCACTATATAATTTATTATTATTATTATTATTATTATTATTATTATTATTATTATTATTATTAATTATCTTTTATATTTATTATTAAACATATTAAGGTGGGGCTGACCTGTAGCCCTTACATAAAAATTAGGGTTATAGGTAGGACTGACTCTTGAACAATATATAACAAAGGATCTGATACACCCAATAGTGCTCATCCACTAGGGCCACATCCATAGGGATGTCATAGCTATGATTCACTGCATTACACAGAAGAACCAAGTATTCACACATTCACTTGAGCTCATCCACATGCACATCCACTCTACAGATCTGCTTCCCCACTACCACCGATAAGAGAATCATCTGTAGTATTCTCGTCAACTCTGCTACTCAGAGGAGGCTAATACATCATCCTCATTTTTGTTCTCATGATGATGCACCCAACACTTTGGGATTTCACATGTTCACCTTGTGCTTAGCCATAGGAATGTCCTAACTCAACATATCACTTTTCCATTGTGTAATCATATGGAGTTCTTCTCAACTCTTTGAATGGAGGAGGTCAACTCTACGTTCCCAACTCTGTCTCAGGGAGGAACCACATACCCTTCTTAGGGGCTTTCTCTCAGGTTTGTAAGATGAGAGAAAAACTTCACATAACTGCAATGATCCACACCTCACAGGTTTTTAAGCTGGAGAATGTCTCACATAGATGCATTCATCAACACTCCCTCTCAACTATTCGTTATCATGAAAAATCTCACACGGATGTATTTTGAATTTTTTCTTCATTGGAGTTATTGACACTCCCTCTCAACTAGGGAGTCATTATTTAAGTTGGTGAAGATATCTGCAATCTGTTTATGTATAGGAAGATAATGCATTTGTATAATTTTCCTCTACATCATATCTCTGGAATAAGGATATTTCATCTCATCGTATTTCGATCCATCTGGAAACACTGGGTTCTCAAGGAGCTTTACTCATGTCTCTTGGTTATCATCATAGGATCCATCTCATGGTCAAGTAAATCTGTCAGAATCTTGTGGAGCCACAATTCTTCACACACTTGATGCTTATATACTCTGCCTCTGTGGTACTCAAGGCTACAAAGTTTTGTTTCCTGCTGCATTAGGAAACAATGGAAAAACTTCACGATAGAACATTAGTCGAATGTGATTTTCCGGTTCACTGTACCTTTTTCTCAATATGAATCGACATATCCTACAAACTCAAGGTTATACTGGAGGCATATCTTTGGCCATATCCGACTGTGCCTCATATGTATCTCAATACATGTTTTGTTGTTTGTCTAGTGAGTCTGTCTCGGTTGAATCATGAAATGACTAAGCACATTCACTGCATGGGATGAATCAAGTCTGGTGTTGACAAAATACATTAGTGATCCAATCAGTTGTGGATCAATCTCATCTGAATTATCATCAATCTTCTTCATTAAATCCATCACGGTGGATTTTTTCATTCTATCATATTGAACTTCTTTAATATTTTCACTGTATATTCTTGTTTGACTCAGGAAAATCTTATCGGTCATCTGTCATACTTCTTGTCCAAAGAAGTAGTGCATCATACTCAGATTGTTCATCTCGAATTCCGAAATCGAGGATTAATTGTAACAACAACACTTTCTGAATAAGTCATCAGGATCAGGCTCTCGTCACCAAAATTGTAATGATATAAGTTTGGATCAACAACACTCTTATTGAAATCCAAACTTATCAAGAATCCATCTATCTGATATAGTTTCCAACTCATCGATGGAAGTGTATTTGTTCACTGGATCAAGTGTCTCATTATAGACAACTCCCTCTTTTTGTGAGAAACCTCTAGCTATAGATCTCGTTTTATATTTCTTGACACTTTCATTAGTTGCAAGCTTTACCATAGACTTCCCTTTCTGGTCCCTGAATAATATCTTATGTATCATTATTTTAAGATATACTAGTATTCTTCTGTTATGGCATTTTTCCATACTGGTTCTCTTATTGCTTCTCTAAGACAAGGAGTCTCAACATCAATGAAGTGGCTCATGACTGAAGGATAGCTCGAAAGTCTCTTTTTCTTTCTCGAAATGTGCCTTGAGAGGATTGTATGCTTCTCTACCTCTTGAAGAGTGATTCTGGGTAGGATTTTTATGCCCTACTGCAATATCTCTGAACACATCAATTGGAGAAACTGGATAGCTTGGAGTAATGTATGTCTCCCTTTGAATTTCTGAAGGGGGAGAAGGTATTGTCTCACTGTCAATCTCCATCTGAGATTCTTTGGGTGTTTGAAAAACTGTTTCATCTCTACTTGTCTCAATCTGTCTCTGACTAGGGATGTCTTTGAAGATTTACTATATCTTTTCTTCCTAAAGGATCTAGCTTGGACTTCTTCTCTTTGGGTACATGAAAATACATTGGGCACCCAAATAAACTGAAGTGTTCAATCTCAAGCTTCATTCCAGTGAAGACTTCTTCGGGAGTTATGTTTTTCAAAGTCTGGTGAAGACTCTTGTTATGCACATATATTGTTTCATGCATGCTTCTTCCCATGGAATCCTAGAAAGATTTTGATCATGCTTTGTAGCATTGGTTGTCTCAATGATAGTTCTATTCTTCTTCTTTCTCAAATGGTTTTGGCTCCTTCTGATTCAAGTGACTCCCTCTGAAGGATAGGCATCTTCTTTTCTTATTTAACTTATCTGGAACAAGAAAACAAATAGAACCAACACAAGAATATCTCCTAAAGGAGAATAATGAGTACATCTCTAGAATAAAAACAATTTAAGAAATATTTTCACAACTACAACACCTATTTGTAATGTAGCAACTTTTAGAAATATAGGTTAGAGGACTGACAATTACAAAAATCAAACCTGGAGTCTTTACTTTGACTGTGTTTTTTTTCTGAATGCACTAAGATCCCTCTGGATCCATGACTTCAAAAAAGGTTCCTTCCTCCTGCAATTTTACTCATGACAATGATCCAAATAATATATACAAGTGCATACCTGAGGATGCTGATATGATTTCTCCAATGGTTCTTGGCTGATCTTTATCGTCTGAGATATTTATGAAGAATATAGTCACGGTGTCACATTTTGTCATCTTTCTTATTTTGAAGTTGGCCCTTCAATGTAAGGGCTTGAGTAGGTGATTGGCTTCATTGTCTTGATGTCATCTTCCTTCCATTCATTGATAGCTGTCTCTGGTAAACCCTTTACCCACAATAAGTATTCCTCTGAAGGCTTATCTTTCAAGAACTTTGAAGTTTGCTTGATTCATCAAGCTTGTCTTACATCATAGTTTTTGTTCATCATAATTTTAGATTCTTCACAACCCTTTTGTCAACTAGACTAGAAAAACCTAATGGCTAGGCTAGGACTTTTAGGTTTTATTAGACTTATGACTACCAACAATAAGCCTTTGAAAGATAGGATAACATTGGTGAGCTGAAGATCTCATTCAATGAGTTTGCAAAAACCCTAATTCTGAAATTTCTGCAGAAATTAGAGAAGCCCTAGAAACCCTAGGGCCAAAAATTCAAAATGTTTAGAATGTCACTTTGAGAGTCTCTGGAGATGAAATGGAAGAGTTCGTACTCTTCTATGCCAAAATTATCTCCAACTTCCAGGTATTAAGGGCTAAATCATCACTGAGAAGGAGGTCGTACAGATTTTCTGGAAACTTTAGGAGGGTCGTACAGTTCTGCAGAAGAGGAGAGATGGCTAATAAAAGTTTGTATCTTGTGCAATGGGTTCTTCAAGACCTATGCTTTGATACCATGTTGATTTTTCATAAGCTAGGTTAAGCATGAATTTTATTTCATTTTATCATTTCACTTAACCATAAACAATAATTTTGCAGCAACCAAGATCACAAGAAGAAACACCATTCACAAGAACACAAGAAGTATCCTGGGAAACCCTTCTCAACAAGGGAAGAAAACCCAGTCAAATCCTTTGCTATATTCTTCAAGAGAAATACCTCCACCAAGATAAACCTTAGCACACAAGAGGGTTCTTCAAACCCTAGAAGACTAGCGCCCAAGAGAGGTGTGCACCTTTTCCCAAATAGAAGTGTTTGTTGAAATTTCCAAACTCATAAGGAAGATATGATTCCACAATGGGGAATCATCCCTTACTTATATTAGACTTGTCCAATCAACAAAGGCGTCTATTGGCTCAACAGGGCCGACCACTCTAAGTCACTATATAATTTATTATTATTATTATTATTATTATTATTATTATTATTATTATTAATCTTAATATTAATATTAATATTAATATTAATTATATTTTACATTTATTATTAAACATATTAAGGTGGGTTTGACCTATACCCTTTACATAACAATTAGGGTTACAGGTAGGTCTAAATCTTGAACAATATATGGCAAATGATTTGATACACCCACTAGTGCTCATCCACTAGGGACACATCCATAGGGATGTCATAGCTCTGATTCACTGCATTGCACAGAAGAATCAGGTCTTCACACGTTCACCTATGCTCGTCCACATGCACATCAACTCTACAGATCTGCGTTTCCACTGCCACCGACAGGAGAATCATTTGGAGTCTTCTTGTCAACTCTATTGCTCAGAGGAGGCTAATACATCATCCTCATTTTTGTTCTCATGATGATGCACCCAACACTTATGGATTTCCCACGTTCACCTTGTGCTCAACCACAAACATGCCCTAACTCAATAGATCGCTTTTCCACTGGATAATCATCTGGAGTTCTTCTCAACTCTATGAATGGAGGAGGTCATCTCTACGTTCCCAACTCTGTCCCAGGCATGAACCACATACCCTTCTTAGGGGATTTCTCTCAGGTTTGTAAGTTGAGAGAAAGACTTCACATAGTTGCAATGATCCACACCTCACAGGTTTGTAAACTGGAGAATGTCTCACATAGCTGCATTCATTAACAATTGTGTAGAAAGATTGTGATAGTGCATTCTACACTAGAAATAATACTATCATATTATAACACAAACAAAATAGGCACATTATTCACCATAGTCATAAAACACTTCTAAAATGTTATGCGATTAGTCTCATATTTGGAAACAAGCAATTTTAATCCACCAAAAATGAAGAAAATCTAACTTGGTTAACTAAAAAAATGCAAACCATGAAATAATATACAATAGAGTACAAACACCACTTATGACTTAGTTTTCTATTGGAAGCTCTAATCCACTTGCATTTGGCATATGATAACCTATTCAAATATAATATACAGCCTACTTTGTTCCTTTTTTTAGTACCTATCATAGTTATGGGAGTAGCATAGGGGGCAGAAGTTCATGCCAGATCGTAGGTAGCTATAGGCTTAATCTTAGGGAAGAGGTACCATTCCATGAACCATTCAAAGAAGAAAAAAAGGAGTGATGGACACTCTGTTATGTCAACATGGGGAATTATCACTTTCTGTAAATCATCCATTAAACTCAACCTATTGTAATTGCATCTCTAATTGGATCATAGAACTCATTTTAGATTAAAAAAGGGGGCATAATATACTTTACATAACTCAACAAAAGTGGATGGTATAAAACCAATATTTACACTGTTAGGTGTTGGAACTGTGGGATCAACCTAAATAGGTGTCCTATTGTCTTGAACCCCAACTAATGCTTCAAGGGACAAAATCTTGTCATCTGGAATAGTAAGATCATGCTTCCTTAAGAAATGGTTGGTCTAGCATTCTCTATTTCTAGGATAATTTCGACGTACTTCCATGACCTACTTTTGTTTTCCTTTTTTGTGTACTTCCATGAAGAGAACAAAACGCCTTCCATTGCAATCATAAGTGGAAAGAACAATTCGTTATATATAACATTAGCATCATAACAATTCAAAGGATGGGTGTTCGTATGATTGGTTAGCAGAGGTCTTGTACAAAGTACCTAATGTCAATTGTAAGGGGACTTGCCTTTAACTATAAGGTGTCCACAAAGGGAAAAAACACTTATCACTTATATATTAGCAAACAAAGGCCTAAACCTAATAATCATAGCAAACTAATGGTAGGAATAGATAGAAGAGATGGAAACCTAAAATGAGTTATGTAAAGAAATTGAATTGAATTGGGTGTTGCCTTCACATTTGTATTTGTCTTGATTTTATAAACTCAACAAGATTTTAATGTTTAGAAGGTAATATAGTTGTTAACGCTTAGTGCACCAAGCCTTAATCTAAGGTTAGTGAAGGGCCTAGTAATGTCTAAAGCATAAAGATATCTAGTTTTGAGGGGACTAACCCCGATCATTTTCTTGATCGCCCTATATATTTTCCATATGTAAAAAATGTTGGTGTTAAATACACATGTGTTTAACATGCCATTATCACTCGATTGACATTCAACCCAGAAGTGTAGGTTTTCATTCAACACGTAGATGTAGGTTTTCATAAATATCTTAACATTGGGCCCATCCATCCATTCAACACATAAGTAAGTTTGCATCATCCATTAAATCCAAATATCACACATGTGTGAACTCATGGGTAATGCATGGACAAGATGTGGCACATTTCCCATGCATCGATGGCCTATGGAAGCAACACACTAAATAACAATCTAGGTAGACCAGAGATTATAATCATAAAACTATGGGAAACCATTGAAAAAATAGGGAACCAAGGGAAACTACAATGTTCAAGCCATGAGTCTTTCCCCACACGATTTTCTCATTGATTACCATCCCTAGAACAACCATTTCCTAATCAATATAATTTCTATTTATTGTTTATAGGTCGGGTGATTGATAAACAATATCAATTATGATCCCTTGACAAGGGGATTTCCTATGCTTGAGTGGAATCCCAAGTTCTTATTAATATACTGAGTCTCATCTCAAACCCCTAATGGATGATTTACATCATATCTATCCACCCTACCAGAAAACACCCTCACCGAGGTAGCTCAAGCCTTTTTATTTGAATTGTTAGTTCAGCATGCACAACTGTGAGACCTACTATGTTTGTATGCCGTGGGCTAGTTGATGATGTATTCATTGAGGGTATTCACCATATTAGAATTTCTCTTAATCTGCCATCTCTTCTTCCTACAACCAATTTGAAAGGTAAAGTTATAGAAGAGGCCCTTAAAGCACTTTCCTTGCAAGTTAAATTGAACTAAGGTGGAGGTTTAAAGTTCAACAAAATATGCAATAAGTCCCAACTAAATTGAATTAGAGTATGAGTTTCCCCGGTTAAAAACCTTGACCTGAATATCCCATGGATTCATGGAGGAATTTTTCAAAAATAATTGATTCAAGTGACTAGTCTAGGGATTCAAACATGTGGAGAGTTGTGTAATCTCTCTATTTGATTGAAAAAATAGAGGCAATATCCATACTTTTGATGTTGTTCGTTTTCACTTGGACACTGAAGTGGAATAAGGGACACCACATAAGAGGATAAACAAAATGAAATTTTCACCATAATTCCTACTGAAGGTTTTCAAGGATAGTGAAGAAGTACACAGCCAAAGGATGAACCACACTGATTTTGAGCGGAACAACATGAAGCAAACAAATTCTCATTTGGATATCTTGCATTCTCTTGTTCCTAAATCCTATATTCAAAGACTAAGATTTTAGTCTCGCCATGCTATAAAGAATTATCATGAATATTGATACCCTCTATCGGTTTCACACTCTTCTGGTTTCTTCCCTGGCGTATCTGACGGTTTTTATCTTCCTACCATGCTATGGGCGACATTTTTTCCATATATCCAATAATATTTCCACTCTCTAGCCATTTCCTTTTTGATTAGTGGGAGTTTCTGCCATGTCCGCAACAAACAAACAAAAAGAAAAAATAATTTGATTCAAACAAAATAATAATTATAATAATAAATAAACAAATGGATAGATTAAAATAAATATGAATAATTAAATGTTACATGCTTTACTCACAGTTTAAAAGATATTTATTTTAGATTAGTAATTTATTTTGAATATAATTATCAGTTAATTTAGTCTCACTTAATCTTCGTATTTATTTTGAATAGTGATACTGCAGTGAAAAGTCTAAACTCTCTTCAATTCAACATTTTAATTTTATACAAGTTCTACATGCTCAGTCCAGTCAGTGCCTCCGCCTCTCCATGTTTTGCCCGTCGAATTCCGGAGGCAATGTTTCCAACGCTCAGATTATAAATTATAAAGTTTCCGGAGGCAATGTTTCCGAGGCTGAAATTATGAATTTAAAAGTTTCCGGAGTCAATTTTTAAAAGTATGTAAGAAATATCATTTTTAGTTCGAACAACGGAGATACTGGCATCATCAAGATTCAAGATTAAAGGTGCTAATCTCTGAATACCGTGCTAAGCGTTAAATACCGATTAAGAATGGTCGAGCCAGCAAGCGCCTGGGTCTGTCGTCTATGTTTCGTTCGGGAGCAGAAATTTTCTGTCCGGTGCCCAGATTCGGGAACTCGCACTCGGGCTGCAAGGTATCGGGAAATCCTTTATATGGGTTCTGCGTATTCCGCCGGAGGCCGAGAGCGAGAGTGGCTCCACCAACTCTCTTCTCCCTGAATGATTCGAACGCGGGACCTGCGGACGGGGCCTGGTGATCAGGGGATGGGCACCGCAGCTGCTCATCCTTCTACCGGGGCATGAGCAGAGGGATGCCAAACAGAGGATGGACGTGATGACCAAGTTCGCAAATATGTGTTTAATATTGTAACGCAGAACCCGCACCCAAAACACTGCAGATCGCAACCATCTGCAATGGTCCATGTGGGTTTTTTTCATCCGTCAGATTCTGTATCAAAGTACCGTCAGATTTGCGCCACATCTCTTATGCCAGGCCGTAGGATCAGTGAAACTCTAGCCGTCGGATCTAGAAGGTGCAGATCCGTACCATTTTCGTCGTACGGTCTGCTAGCCTGGTCGTCCGATTGTCGACAAGTGGCGCACTCTGACTGGGCCGTCCGAATAGCGCCACGTGTGGACGATCGGCCAACCTAGATCTACGGCAAGAAAAGAGCCATGTGTCATACATCGGATGTTTAGATCTACGGCTTGGAGAGAGCAACGTGTCAACGATCGAACGGCCAGGATCTATAATCGGAAAAGAGCCACGTGTCGAACATCTCACGGCTTAGATCTACAGCCTGGGAAAGCCACGTGTCAAACATCGGACGGCCAGGATCTATGGCGTGTAAAGAGCCACGTGTCCATGATCGGATGGCTGAAATCAACGGCGTGTAGGGCGCCACGTTTCCAATATCGAATGGCCCAAATGTACGGCCTAAAATTTGCCACGTATACACGATTACGGCCCATATCTATGGACTGAACGGGGCCACATGTCGACAATCGGACGGTCCGGTTGGCAGACCGTACGACCCAAATGTCCGGTTGGCAGACGCGTGGCAGAGATCGCATGGCCTGGAAGCCGATCCGACGGCCTGGAACGCGCCACGGTGCATGGAGAGAGCGACTAAGGAGTAGGCGGGCGCACTGTGTTTTTCTGTGAAGTGGTCGATGGCATTTCTGAGCCGAGCAGAAGACAAGGATCCATAATTGCAGAGGGCATTTTTTATTTGTCTCTTTGCCCTGTCTGATTTGCAGAAGGGTAGCTCCCTCGTAGAAATGACAGCAGCAACACTAATTTCATGGTATGTTTGAAGCCCTCGTGGGTATTGCGTAGGTAAGAGGCGCCGTGATCGTGGTCAGTTGTCAGCTTCGGCGGGGCTCGGCGGACTTCTCTTCTTTACTTGCTTTTATATCAGAGCTTCACGTGATAAAGACGAGCCGGGCCGTAAGCAGAGTGAGAGAGATTCTCAAAAGCCGGCCTGCCCAATGCACCCCATCTCATCCTAAAATGGGAATTAGATTACCAGAAATGCATCTCATCTAATGATTTATCCATTTCTGTTTGTGATGGGTACGCAAAAGTTCGATTTCACGGCCAGTCTGCAGTGACGATTACCAAGAGAGGCAGGCTGACTGTCACAAGACTTGTTGGGCCTCTGTTCTTTCTTGTTCCTTTTGTGAGGGACGAACCCATACACAGTATTCATGGCCCTCAGATTGTAATAATATAAACAAATTATTTAATTATTTAATTATTTAATAATATATATATATATATATATATATATATATTTTTTCATGGTTCAGTTTATTATATGGTTCATGGTTCACTTTATATATGGTTCAATTTAATAATAAAAAAATTATTCATGGTTCAGTTTATATTTATATATATAACAAGGCTTGTAAGGCTTGTTAGTGATGGTGAAAAAATAACTCAGTGAGAACTTCATGAGTAGACTCAATGGAATCTTAGAACTTTTAAGCATAATAATCTTACATTTTAGAGGGGTAAATATATGTTTAAGGCTGGGAGAACATGGTTTGATAATATTACATACAAATGGATTGAAGTTGAAATATCAATATCTAGATTTAGGTCTTATTATGTAGAGAATTTCTTGATTTATATGTATAGAAAAACTAAGATCATCTAATAATATTTTGTACAAATTATATGCAATATTCATAACTAAAACTTGAAATAAACAAAAATAAACTCTTCATGTAACAAATGAGACAATTGATAAGATCAAAAAGGAGATTGGAAGACAAAACTATTCATTTTAATATCGAGGACTTAACGAAATGGCTCGAGTTAGGGAACCTGGAACCCTAGCCGCGCGCACAGGCAGCCTCGGCCCTCTCGGCGGCCAGGCTTAGCTTGGCCGACTTCTCCTCCTCCTGCTCCAGGTCGCTCGCTGACAGCAGTGATTCCTCGGATTAGAGCGGCCCGT
>ML780447.1:695654-705779 GCA_009831015.1 Picea engelmannii | reverse complement strand
TAAATGGTGGGGACCCAGTTAAAAAATGTATCCCTTGAAAAGGGCAGCAGCTTGCAAAAGAATGAAGAAGGCAGCAAAAGCTTGAGACAGACAGCTGGAATAGAAGCTGAAACACAGTGCTGGAACACAGACGCCGAAACACAATGCCGAAACACAGTGCTGAAACACAGATGCTGGAACACAAATGCTGGGATACAGAAGCTGAAACACAGTGCTGAAAGTGATGGATCTTATGCTGAAACACGGTGATGCAACAGCTGAAATTAAGTGCTGTTACATATGCTGAAACACAGTGCTGGAACAGTTGCTGAAACACAGTTTGTTACATATGCTGAAACACAGTTTTGTCACATATGCTGAAACACAGTTATGTTAAAAATGTTGAAACACAGCGTTGGAACAGATGCTGAAACTCAGTGCAGGAAATTATGCTGAAACAGCAATGGATCTTATGCTGAAACACTTTGTAACTGAAATTGTGGCTCTGCCACCCCTCTAATAAAAATTATAACCGTTTTCATTAAAAAAAAAAAAGGAGATTGGAAGACTCAAAGCTACCAGAGTGTAACCATCATCACCACTTTCTACATCATACAAAAAATTGAAATATCTAACCAATTTCTAGTATTATGTTGTATACAACTCCATGAAGAGGTAAGGCTAGATCTCCATAACAATTTTGAAAATTGGAGTGAACCTTAAAACAAGGACCAAATATGTATAAAAATGTACACATCCATACAGAGGTAAGGCTATCTCTATAACAGTTTTGAAGATTGGAGTGATTCTTTAAACAAGGACCAAGAAGATAAACCATGTAAGCACAATGGTGCTACCAAAAAATATCCACTCATGCAATTGCTCTACCATGCTGGTAGAACCTTATAGTGAGGTATGGTGGACTTTACTCGTTGCGTACATATCTCATTGCAAAATAGAGTTGGCAAAACACTTCTTAAAAAATCTTCTTGAGCTAGAACCTAAAAAAGTTGGAATTTATGTGTTGCTTGCAAACATCTATGTTTCCATCGAAAGGTGGGAGAATGTAAGAAAGGCAACAACAATGCTAAAATACAAGGGGTTGAAAAATAATCTAGGATGTAGTTGGATTGAGATCAAGTAATAGGGTTCGTGCATTCATAGACAATGAGCTTGCCCATAAATAGAGAAAATCTACTTTATATTGGATACTCTTATTGTACAAATGGGTGATGCAATGTATAAAAATAGACTCAAGATTTTTCTCCATTGAATGGATAGGAAGGAGAAGAAAAACATCATTTGCAACCAGAATTCAAAGCTTTCATAAGGAAAACATCCAGAAGATATGAAAGAATTTTGTTATTTTGGGAAGAAGAAATGGAGGATTTCCAAAAAACTTTCTATTTCCTTTGGTCTTCCCTATTACATCATCACATTAATTTACTAGCTTTTCTTTAATTATATCATTTTCCCAACAATTATAAATGTTTTACAACTTTCTATTTCTTCTGGTCTTCCTTATTACATCATTACATTAATTTACTAGCTTTTCTTTGATTACATCATTTTCACAACAAGTATAAATGTTTTACTTATCTTTTAAAAATAATAAATTTTATTATAAGTATTTTACTTATCTTTTAAAGATAATAAAATTTATTATAATTGTAATGTTTTATCTATTTTTTAATAATAAAATTTATTATTATTTAATTATCAACTATTCATCTAAATAATTATGGTACTTTTTTCCTTAATCATATTATTTTTTCTTTTATTCCGTTTACATATGAGTAGCATTTATGATGAATGTATGTGCATGGAGCTTGCTTTATTTTGGATAGCCATGTAACTCATTTAAATAATTATAATGTTTGTTTTCTTAATTAAATTATTATTATTATTATTATTATATTATATATGTTTTTTCCACTTGCTTTATTTTGGGTAGCAGTGTAACTCATTTAAATAATTATAATGTTTGTTTTTCTTAATTAAATTATCTCTTTTTTTTTTTTTCATTTCATAAAACATATAAAAGATATGAGTAGCATTCATTCATTTTAATAAAATATATGAGTAACATCCATGATGAATGGAATGTATGTAAATAGTATCTTTTCTTTTATATCTTTCTTTTTTTCTTTTTATAAAAAATATGAGTAACATTCATGAATGTATGAATTTGTTTTTCTTAATCAAATTATCCTTTTTTTTTTTAGTTGTATCCATCAATGTATGTATGTGTTTTTCTTAATCAAATTATCTTTTCTTTTATGTCTTTTTTTTTTTGTTTTTTATAAAAGATATGAGTGGCATCCATGAATGTATGGAGGGCATTATTTTTCAATTATTTGCTAGATCTTCAAAATTGATTTAAAAATAATGAAAAAACAAAATTTAACATTGGTAAAAAATTAGGTGTACTTAATTCTCTAACATAGGGTATTAACACATGTTCTTGGCCCTAGTTCTTGAATCAAGAAAAATAATTAATTGATTCAAAGATCGAGGTTAGACTAATCGGAGAAGCTCAAACTCTAATTCAATTTAGCTGGGACTTATTGTGTATTTAACTGAACTTCAAACATCCACCTTAGTTTTCTTTAAGTGCTTTAAGGGGCTCTTCTATAACTTTACCTTCCAAATTGGTTGTAGGAAGAAGAGATGGCATATGAAGAAAAAATCCATTATGGTCAATACCCTCAATGAATACATCATCAATTGGCCCAGGGCATACAAATCTAGATGGTCTCACAGTTGTGCATGCTCACCTAACAATTCAAATAAAAAGGCTTGAGCTATCCCAGTGAGGGTGTTTGTTGGTAGGGTGGATAGATATGATGCAAATCATCCATTAACAATTCCACTATGGTGAATAACCTTAATGAATACATCATGAACTAGCCCATCGCATACAAATCTAGTTGGTCTCACAATTGTGCATGCTCAGCTAACAATTCAAATGAAAAGGCTTGAGCTACCCCGGTGAGGGTGTTTGTTGGTAGGGTGGATAGATATGATGCAAAACATCCATTAGGGGTTTGAGATGAGAATCAATATATTAATAAGAATTTGGTCTACCTAAATTGTTATTGAGTGTGTTGCTTCCATAGGTCATCAATGCATGGAAAATGTGCAACATCTTGTCCATGGGTTATCCATGAATTCACACATGTGATATTTGGAAAATGGATGATGCAAACTTACTTGATGTGTTGAATGCATGCATGGGCCCAATATTAAGTGATTTATGAAAACCTATATCTACATGTTGAATGAAAAACTACAGTGTTGGGTTGAATGCCAATCGAGCGATAATGGCATGTTAAACACATGTGTATTTAGCACCAACATTTGTTACATATGGAAAATATATAGGGTGATCAAGAAAATGATCGCGGTTAGTCCCCTCAAAACTAACTTTCTTTATTCTTTAGCCATTACTAGGCCCTTCCCTAACTTTAGGTTAAGGCTCAGTGCAATAAGCATTAGCAACTGTATTCCCTTCTAAACATTAGCATCTTGTTGAGTCTATAAAATCAAGACCGATACAAATGCAAAGGCAACACCCATTTTGATTCAATTTCTTTATATAACTCATTTTAGGTTTCCTTCTCTTCTATCTATCCCTACCACTAGTTTATATGATTTATTAGGTTTAGGCCTTTCTTTACTAATATATAAGTTATTTTCCCCTTGGTGGACACCTTCTAGTTTAAGGCAAGTCCCCTTACAATCGACATTAGGTACTTTGCATGAGACCTTTTCTAACTAATCATACGAACACCCATCCTTTGAATATTTATGATGCTAATGCTATATATGAGGAATTGTGCTTTCCACTTATGATTCTAGTGGAAGGAGTATTGTGATATTCATGGAAGTGCATAGAAAGGGAAAAAATAAGTAGGTCATGGAAGTACATCGAAATTAGCCTCAAAATAGGAGATGCTAGACTAACCATTTCTTAAGGAAGAATGGTGTTACTATTATAGATGGAAATATTTTGTCCCTTGAAACATTAGAAGGGGTTCAAGACAATAGGACACCTATTTAGGTTGATCCCACAATTCCAACACCCAATGGTGTAAAAATTGGTTTTATATCATCCACTTTTGTTGAGTTATGTAAAGTAGATTATGCCCCTTTTTTTTTTATCTAACATGAGTTCTATAATCCGATTACAAATGCAATTATAATATATTGAGTTTAATGGATGATTTACGAAAAGGGATAGTTCCCCATGTGGACACAATAGAGTGCCCATCACTCTCTTTTTTATTGTTTGAATGGTTCATGGAATGGTACATGTTATCCCCCACTTTTAGCGATAACTAGGAGATAATGTCTCGAGGCCCACGGGTCCTAGACATGGAGTTTCGAGAGCCAGATCAACTTGAGCATCGCCCTGGAGGGCCCATCTTTTCTTCCTTTCAGTGCCTCCACTTTGTCAGTAACATCAACATCCATCACCTTCGGCTTGATCCTGTATCGGAGATGGTTCTTGCACCATGAGGTAATGAGTCCGGGTATCATGATATGCGTCACTATGATAGTCAAAACCTTTGAATATGTGCATTTAATTCCTTTTGTTTCTAACGGGTGCTTGGATATTATACTTATCCACTTGACCATGTCAGGGGGGAATGACAGGATGCCCTAGAAAGCTTGTGCCCATATGTTTTGAGTTGCCACTGGGGGGATTTTTGAAAATTCATTGTCTGCTCCCATCATACTTACCACTTTCCATCTTACTTCCCGCTCAACCATCCCATTACATTGGTCCGGACATTGGGTTGGCTAATTATTTAAGGGTTTCACCTTGCCTTGTGGGAAGAAGGGGCTAAAGGCCTAGAAGGTAAAAGAAGATGGAAAAAGATAAAAGCCTAAAGTTAAAACCTCGATATGCTTCGCCCAGGGATCCCCGAGAAAGAAGTAAAAAGATTCTCATCAAGAAACAATAGGGACCCATAAAAATAATAAAACAAGACCTAGTCAGAGGATAGGGGGTCTCATCATGAGCCAACCTATTAGGTCCATGGGCACCTAGCGGTATGAAACTACTTGCAGTTGGTTACCACGCCAGGGTAGTGGCTCTTGGTTGCATGGCCAAGAGAAAGGGGGTCTCATCACGAGCCAACCTTCCCATCTCCATGAAAGTGCTTGTGGGTAACATTGCCACCACTGGTCACCACGCCAGGGCAGTTCCCCCTGATTATATTCTTGAAGAAAAATCAATAAAGAATAAAGAATAAAAGGCATGAATGGGCTTGGAAACATTTGCATCCAGGACAGGTGCAATGCGCCTTCTACAAAGGCACCCACAAGTACGCCCTGCATTTCCCTGCTTTCACTTCACCCCTTGTCACGACATCCCTTATCCATCTCACCCATTTACATGACTTGGACTTGATCTCTTCCAGAAACATCCATTTTCCAGTAGACACTAGCCCAATAGAATGCCCTGACACTTCCTCCAAACTTGCATTGCAGATTTGTATAATGTCTTTGAGCACTTGACAGGGGTAAAAGGGGTTTTATGCACATGTTTAATAATATTGATGATTAGATGTGATTGACATTGCTATGATACCTGTGACTTATGATCCCATGGCGGGCGTATTTGTTGATGTGCAGATAGGTACCACATTGGACAGGTAAACACAGTGAGATGAATAGTTCAGAACTCCATGGGGCTGAAGAGCCCACCAAATGGATGTTGAGACCCCAGCAGGGGGTAGAGACAGGAAAAAGGGGTTTGCACCAAAGAAGAGGAGGAATTTCCACAGAGGCATCATGGCAGAGCCTTACCTAGGGGGGTTGTGCCCTCTTCATTGGAACGTTGGCCTTGGAAGGCCCAGGACATCACCCAACTTTGTGGATGTTTTGGGGAGACAGTCATGGCAGTTTGGCACGTGTGGCAGCTTGGAGAGGCCCAAGGAGGGATAACGTTTTGCTCAAGGAGGCTACATTTTCCCTAGAAAGGGCTAACATCACCCTAGAAGAGACATGACGCTTTTCTTTTGCTTGATTAGGGTTTAATTTATGACATTTAATGTAAAACAATATTATTTTGGTATTTTGGCCTTGTCAGCCTTTTAATGACCTAAAAATTAATTAAGGTCATTGGTATGGTATATATTGAGGGTTTTAACTCTCATTTTTTCATCATCTTTCACTCACTCATTAGTGAGGTTTGAAATTTGCGCCCTATTCTAGGGTTTTGGCTGAAATTTTGAGGTGCACTTGTTGAAGGAGATATTTTCTTGACATTTTTGGCATTTCTCTTGGTGGAAGGTTTACAACTAGGGTTTTGCTACATGATTTCTTGGTTTATGTAAGTGAATTTTTGTAACACTTCTTAATTGAATGGTTATAGTATTGTTTACTTGCATTTGTTATTATAATTTGTTGAATCAAACCCTAGGTGACAAGCACATGCTAAGGTCCTTGTCTCATGTCCCTACTAAGATTAAGAGCCATTAGATTTGTTGAATTTGGATAGAGCCTTTTTATAGCAACACTCTAATCCTATTCTACTAGCCTAGCCATTTTTTACTTGCCATTGAGCTAAGGAAGGATAAAACGCACTAAGGCCTAGGGTTTCTACACCTTAGTGAGCTTTTTTCCCTAGGGTTTGATTAATGAGGCCTTGCCATAGCAACACATCATCATTAAACTCTCTTCTCCTTAACCATTGCATCTATCACTCAAACTAGTCGTTTTATTCTTGTTAATGTGTTGAAGAAGGAGGAGAAAGCACTAAGGCCTAGGGTTTCTACACCTTAGTGAGCCTTTCTCCCCTGGGGTTTCATTGTTGAGGCCTTTCTTTAGCAACACCTCAACATTTAACCCTCTTGTTTTCAGCCATATCGTTTCTTGCTCAAGCTAGCCGTTTGAATTTGTCTTTTGAGTTAGAGAAGGAGGAAGATGCACTAAGGCCTAGGTCATCTACACCTTAGTGGGTCATGTCCCCTAGGGTTTGACTTGTTGAATCTGTGCTTTATCAACACTTCAACATCAAACCCTCTTGTCTCTATCCCTATCACTATCATCACGACCCTTCAACATTTGTAGCCCTTTTTTTACTCCATTTTGCCCTTATAAAGCACTAATCTAAGACCTCCATTGTCTGAGTACCTTGATCACACACCATCAAAATACTTTGAACAATCACTCATCTTTCTAACCCTAGCTTAGACTAACATTCACTAACCCTATTGTTGTCATTATCTATTCATGCTATAAACATCTCTATGCGACATTTATTTTTCTTTAAAGCAATTGAATGATTAGGCTAAAGCATTGCTTCTAGTATTGTTACGTTGATGATAAAATTCAATTTGCTTATTGTGAAGCTTCATTGGCATTTATTGAGAAGTGATATATACTGTAATCGTTGCTATTATAAAGCATTGATTTACTTCATCAATATTATTGCTCAATTGCTTATTATTGGAAAGTCATTGATTATATGAAGTACTAACCAAGCAAGTGATTTTGCATATGAATAGTTTCTTTATTGCTTTGTCTCGGGAAGGTACATTTCTTGGTTACTATTTCTTGTTATATTTATCTTTATTGTCTATTACGCTAGACATTCTAATCGGTGGTGACTTTTGAGGGGGAATAATATTACTTAGCCATAATCTTTTGCCTTCTCAAAACCCCAGGTCACCGAGGATGTCTCCCTTGGGCCTTACCTCCCTAAACAGAAAGAGTTATCCCATTGAGGTGATAGTGGTGGGATAGTCTCAGTTTCACTAGTTTGCATTTCTTCTATCCATCCTTTACTCCAACTACAAACTGTGCGATAACATTTTGGCGCCATTGTCGTGGAACACTTAGCGAATTCTCCTCAAGATGAAACTTTTTCGGTAAGCCTTTCCTCAAGAGCCTTTATCTTACAATCTTACCTGGCGACTCCAGTTAGGGTGATTCCCTTATTTCTTTGATAATTTCAAGAAAAATATCTAGCGACTCCACTGATGACGAAGCCAACTATGAATTCTCAATGGGATCTGGGAAACTAGAAGCCTTTAGACATGAGTAAAATATTGAGATACCCTCGAAAATTGCCCCCGAAGTACGAAAGGTGGCTCCCTAGATTCACTGGTAGTGATGGGGAAAGAGTTGACCATCAAATGAATGATTTTTATTCTTACTTTGGACTCCATCATGTCAGTGATGATGTTGAATATGTAGTGATGAAACCTTTCTCCACCACCCTTCACAGGGATGCTGGAAAATGGTATGACAATCTTCTTGATGCTAGCATCACAACCATGGAACAATTGGAATAAACCTTTCTTGAAAAATGGGGTATTCAGTTAGAAGAGATCCTAGTATTACAAAAACGACTTAAAGATATAAAGCAAACTGAGAATGAAACTCTCATAGAATTTAAGGATAGGTTTGAGCACGCACTATTTCAGATTCCTAAAAACCATCGTCTTGAAGATGACTGCATTGACCACCTTTATACCCATGCACTTTCAGTGCATCTAGGTTTTCCCCTCAGTAAAAGGGGCCAAGGATGCTCCATGAAGCTCACAACATGGATGTAAGAATTGAGAAAAATATTTCCTTATCTGAGATAAGATACCTCTTTACCTCATGTACTTTTAGTATGGAAAGTTTGGTTGCCCTTGAGAAATTTATTGTTGATTTCCAAGAATAAGGGGAACAAACCATGGATCAACATAGGATTGTTGAAGACACGGTTGAGGAGGTGGAACATAAGAAAAATGGTGAAGTATCAACCTGTGCTCCTCCCTCTGACAAATCCATCCACAGACCTTTCCCCCCTGCACAACAACACGATGATGAGGTTAGTTGATTTCCTTTTCAGGATGTTGATGATACCTTGTTCCATGATTCAGAGAGTGAAGGATGAATGAATTCCATTAAAGAATTAGATATTCCTTGTTGTACAATTGAAGATGAAGGTGCGGTTCATGAGGATGAAGCAATGATGCATGTTGAAGACTCCCAAGTCCTCAAAGCTCCTGCACAAGAAGAAACAGTAAGTTACTCTCCTCTCCAAGATTTTGATGATTTTCTACTTTGTGATTTGGGAAGTGAGGAGGAGATGGATGAGCCCTTGAATGTTTTGAATCCTCCATGTTATGATACTGATGTTGACATAGTTGATATTGATGAGTTCATACATGTTAGAAGACGCAAATGGGATGTAGTTGGTTACTATATTGACCCCATTTACAACATTGAGAATCATTTCCAAGTGTTTCCTTCACAGTTATCACTACAAGATACCTTTGATTTTGACCAGTGGCAAGAAGGAGATGATATATTTATCGATGATTCCCAAACACCCAAGGTTGACCTAGTACCGTGTTTTCCTTATGAGTTTCGGTCATATATTGAGGTTTTTGATGAGTACTCCTCTGAGCACTTGGATCCTTTCCATGAAGATTATTGTCAACCACCATTGTGCTCAGGTCTTTATAGGAGTAAGAACATTTTTGCCTGAAGAAGGACTCTTGTGACATCTTTCTCCAACCACCTCTGATTTCTTTACCTTGTTGTGTATTTAAAGGTGTAGTTGTGAAATATTTCTTTTTCATTGAATTTCTTCTGAGGCAAACTCTATAGTCAAAGGGTTTGTTGAATACTTCAAGAGTAAGTCTGGCATATTAGTTTTTCAACTTTCCCTTGAGAGTTTTCCATTTGTCTACTAGATCCTTGTCAATCCCTTCCTAGGTTCAGATTATGAAAACGTCCTAGGTAGCCAGCTTGCAGACCTTTTGAGTCAGTGTTCTGAACCTTTGACTTTTCACGATCCCTTCTTGAAGTGGATTGAGCCTTTTCCTAAGAGATTGACTTGTCATGATTTTATCCCTCCCACCCCCCTCCATGAGTTATACTTTATGATTTTCGACGATACTATACATTCTCTAACCCATGTTATTTTTGTGCTTAACTTATCAATGTTTTGGTTTATGATGAAGCACAAAGGCAGGTATTGTGCGACATTGTTGGATTAGTTTCACTGGTCATTTGACTACACCTAACATCCATCCAGCAGGTAAGTACATGTAAGTAGGCATTTTCATTCATTGTATATACCATCTGCATTTCATGCTAGAGTAGTTTGCTTTCACATTTGTATATATGCTT
>ML780447.1:671354-695602 GCA_009831015.1 Picea engelmannii | reverse complement strand
TTACAGGTTATTCCAGAGATGTTGAGGTTCTCATATGCTCTACGGTGAGCACATGTCCCCGAGTTGGAGCCAGATGTTATCCCCCACTTTTAGGGATAACTAGGAGATTATGTCTCGAGGACCACAGGTCCTAGACATGGAGTATCGAGAGCCAGATCGACTTTAGCATGGCCTTGGAGGGCCCATCTTTTCTTCCTTTCAACACCTCCACTTTGTCAACAATATAAGCATCCATCACCTTCGGCTTGGTCCTGTATCGGAGATGGTTCTTGCTCCATGAGGTAATGAGTCCGGGTATCATGGTATGTGTCACTCTGATCCTCAAAACCTTTGAATATGTGCATTTAATTCCTTTTGTTTCTAATGAGTGCTTGGATATTATACTTATCCACTTGACCATGTTTGGGGTGAATGATAGGATGCCCTAGCATTATTGTGCCCATAGGTTTTGAGTTTCCACTAGGGGGATTTCTGAAAATTCATCGTCCGCTCCCGTCATACTTACCACTTTCCATCTTACTTCCCGCTCATCCATCCCATTAGATTGGTCTAGGAATTAGGTTGGCCAAGTATTTAAGGGTTGCACCTTACCTTATGGGAAGAAGGGGCTAAATGCATAAAAGGTAAAAGCAGTTGGAAAAAGATAAAATCCTGAAGTTAAAACCTCGAGTTGCTTTGCCCAAAGATCCCCGAGAAAGCAATAAAAATATTCTCACCAAGAAACAAGAGGGACCCATAAAAATAATAAAACAAGACATAGTCAGAGGATAGGGGGTCTCATCATGAGCTATCCTATTAGGTCCATGGGCACCTAGCGGTATGAAACTACTTGCATCTGGTTACCATGCTAGGGTAGTGGCTCTTGGTTGCATGACCAAGAGAAAGGGGGTCTCATCACGAGACAACCTTCTCATCTCCGTGAAAGTGATTTTGGGTAACATTGCCACCACTGGTCACCACGCCAAGGCAGTGTCCTCTGATTAGATTTTTAAGAAAAAGAAATAAATAATAAATAATAAAAGGCATGAATGGGCTTGGAAACATTTGCATCCAGGAAAGGTGCAACTCGCCTTCTACAAAGGCACCCACAGGTAAGCCCTGCATTTCCCTGCCTTCATTGCACCCCTTGTCAGGACATCCCTTATCCACCTCACCCATTTACATGACTTGGACTTGATCTCTTCCAGAAACATCCCTTTTCCAGTGGACACTAGCCCAATAGGACACCCTGTCACTTCCTCCAAACTTGCATTGTAGATTTGTATAATGTCTTTGAGCACTTGACTCGGGTAAAAGGGGTTTTATGCACATGTTTAATAATATTGATGATTATATTTGATTGACATTTCTATGATCCATGTGACTTATGAGCCCATGGAGGGTGTATCTATTGATGTACAGGATCATACCCGATGGATAAGTACCACATTGGACAGGTACACATGGGGAGATGATTAGTTCGGATCTCCATGGGGCTGAAGAGCCCACTAGATGGATGTCGAGACCCCAACAGGGGGTATAGATAGGACATATGGGTTTTCACCGAAGAAGAGGAGGACGTTCCATAGAGGTACCCTGACAGAGCGTTACCTAGGGGATTGTGCCCTCTTCATTGGAACATTGGCCTTGGAAGGCCCAAGACGTCACCCAACTTTGTGGACATTTTGGGGAGACAATCATGGCAGTTTGGCATGTGTGGCAGCTTGAAGAGGCCCAAGGAGGGCTAACGTTTTGCTCCAGGAGGCTACATTTTCCCTAGAAAGGGCTAACGTCACCCTAGAAGGGGCATGACATCTTTCTTTTGCTTGATTAGGGTTTAATTTATGACATTTAATGTAAACCAATATTATTTTGGTATTTTGGCCTTGTTGACCTTTTAATGACCTAAAATTAATTAAGGTCATTGGTATGGTATATATTGAGGGTTTTAATTCTCATATTTTCATCATCTTTCACTCACTCATTAGTGATGTCTGAAATTTGTGCCCTGTTCTAGGGTTTTGGCTGCAATTTTGAGGCGCACTTGTTGAAGGAGACATTTTCTTGTCATTTTTGGCATTTCTCTTGGTGGATGGTTTACAACTATGGTTTTTCTACATGATTTCTTGGTTTATGTAAGTTAATTTCTGCAACACTTCTTAATTGAATGGTTATAGTATTGTTTACTTGCATTTGTTATTATAATTTGCTGAATCAAACCCTAGGTGACAAGCACATGCTAAGGTCCTTGTCTCATGTCCCTACTAAGAATAAGAGCCATTAGATTTTCTGAAGTTGGATAGAGCCTTTCCATAGCAACACTCTAATCTTATTCTTCTAGCCTAGTCGTTTTTTACTTTCCATTGATTTAAGGAAGGAGAAAACACACTAGGGCCTAGGGTTTCTACACCTTAGTGAGTCGTTTTCCCTAGGGTTTGACTAATGAGGGCTTGCCACAACAACACCTCATCATTAAACTCTCTTGTCCTTAACCATTGCATTTATCACTCAAGCTAGTCGTTTCATTCTTGTCAATGAGCTGAAGAAGGAGGAGAAATCACTAAGGCCTAGGGTTTATACACCTTAGTGAGCCTTTCTACCCTAGGGTTTCATTGTTGAGGCCTTGCTTTAGAAAAACCTTAACATTTAACCCTCTTGTCTTCATCCATATTGTTTCTTGCTCAAGCTAGTTGTTTGAATTTGTCTTTTGAGTTAGAGAAGGAGGAATACGCACTAAGGCCTAGGTCATATACACCTCAGTGAGTCGTCTCCCCTAGGGTTTGACTTGTTGAAGCCTTGCTTTAGTAACACTTCAACATCAAACCCTCTTGTCTCTAGCCCTATCACTATCATCACAACCCTTCAACATTTGTAGCCCTTTTTTGACTCCATTTTTCCCTTATAAAGCACTGATCTAAGACCTCCATTGTTTGAGTACCTTGATCACACACACCATCCAAATACTTTGAACAATCACTAATCTTTCTAACCCTAGCTTAGACTAACATTCACTAACCCTATTTGTTTTGTTATCTATTCATGCTATAAACATCTCTATGCAACATTTATTTATCTTTAAAGCAATTGAATGATTAGGCTAAAGTGGTGCTTCTAGTATTGTTACATTGATGATAAATGCCATTTTCTTATTGTGAAGCTTCATTAGCATTTATTGAGAAGTGATATATACTATAATCATTGCTATTATACAACATTGATTTAATTCATCAATATTATTGCTCAATTTCTTATTATCGGAAAGTCATTGATTATATGAAGTACTAACCAAGCAAGTGATTTTGCATATGCATAGTTTCCTTGTTGCTTTGTCTTGAGCAGGTACATTTCTTGGTTACTATTTCCGGTTATCTTTATATTTATTGTCTATTAATCTGGACTTTCTGATCGGTGGTGACATGTGAGGGGGAATAATATTACTTATCCATAATCCTTTTCCTTCTCAAAACCCCAGGTCACCGGGGATGTCTTCCCTGGGTGTTACCTCCCTAAACAGAAAGAGTTATCCCATTAAGGTGACAGTGGTGGGATAGTCTCAGTTTCTCTAGTTTTCCTTTCTTCTATCCATCCTTTACTCCAACTACAAACTGTGCGATAAAAACACCTCTTCCCTAGGATTGAATCTTAGAGCTACTTATGACTCTTATTAATATATGTTGTTTTTTTGTTTACGAATGGAAATCCATAGATCCATTCTAGGAGGTAGGGAACTCAATCTCATTCTTTGTTTGCTTCCATCTTGTAACACACCCGACCCCTAAATACCCTTTCTAGGGATGGGGCATCAAATTTTTGTTCGTTCAAATCATCTTGAATCATTTCTCTGTGGTCTTCATCCTCTTCCACTCGTCTGTAGTTTTCTAACAACTATTACCAGCTCAAAATTTGATCCCTGTTTTGCAAGATACAACCTCTCGAAGTTATTCAAGAGTTATTAGTTTCATTCTTCATCGTTCTGTGTTGAATGCCCCTTTTCTTACTGCACGCATACTCCTCAAAGTATCGAAATATCTCCACGTGGCCTTGGCCATTCGATGATCAAAGTTTTATGTTTTTGACGTTTGGCGATCAACGATCGACGTTGAATGTTTTGACGATCGACGTTTTACGTTTTCGATGTTCGAATATCGGAGATCGACATTGAACATTTCAACGTTCGATAATCGACGATCAACGTTGATCATCCCTATACTATACTATGCCCCAAATCTTCCAAACTCCCAAAGTTCTGAACTGTCAGAGTCTCGATCGCTTCACCAACCATGTTGGCCAGGTGGGAATGAACCAGAGGATGACACATGGCGAGGGCCAGGGGTGACATGTGTCCTCATTAGGGGGTGACATGTGTCATGCTCTAATAGGAATAAGGGTTCTTTGAATCGTCCATATCTCGGTGACATGTGGCACCTTAGTTGTGGGTCCACGTCACCCTGGATGATGTCAGTAAGCCACATCAACCCCCAACATACAACATTCTAACTTCTTTCAAATCTCACGGTTGAGATCTTTCCACGTAGACCCATAGATCCACAACTCCCGTTACTTTGCGACTCCAGGATTTGGAGCTTACCAACTCCTCACATCATGAATCCGCCGAAGAGCCAAGTCTCTCAACTCTCTAATCTAGCACCACATGTCCTCATCCTATCAACGGTTGAGATTCAATTTGTCATTTGCGACTTCAAAGGTTTTCACACTCTGAATACTCTTGGCCAAATTCCTCCAGAGTACCAAGTCTCTGAACTATAGAATCTCCTACAACGTGGCCTCTCATCCAATGAATCTAGTCCAACAGGCGAATTTTGATAGGGGACAAGTGGGGGCCATGTGTTACTCCATGACGTGTTCCCAGTTGGTTGGATAGTTAAGAGTGGTTATCAATAGAGACCTTAGAGTTATGGCTAAGAGGGATCCCAAAGGATTCGAGGATCGACGGTCTTCATCACTTTATAACTTCGACATTTGACATTTGGCGTTCGACGTTCATGTATTCGGTGTTCGATGCTCTACATCCCTATATCTTCATATTGTTGAATACTTGAACTCTCAGATAGTTGTTGATCTATGGACACACGTCCCTCTATTCTCAACGGTCCAGATTAACTTTGTGACTCTGTCATTTGGGAGTTTTGGCGCTAGACCACTCATATTCTCTCGAAGTGGAACTTTTTCGAAGTACTTAACGCTACCCTTCCTAAGTCCGATCTAACGACTGAGAGAGATCTCCACTCGATCCCCAGATCTACGACCCTCATTAATTCGCAACTGCGGCCTTCGATTGTTGTCGAGGGTTGTGGAATCATAAGTCTCGAAGTCCCTAGGCCAAAGTAACATCACTCCTTTCAGGCTTGGCGAGGGGTTTCCAACCCTGGGTCATATGGGATCATATTTGGATTCTGGACTACACTCAGCTCTTAGTAGAGACTTGATTAAGGCCATGGGTATGAGCCCAGGTCACATGGGTGGAGGGTATGAAGGAATGACCTTCTCCCACATAGTTGAATTTGAAATTCCCGCTAAGGTAAACTCAAAAGGTCCGGAGGACTTCAACATTTCAGTTAATCCTACACTGTCTCTCCTGTGGATTCACATCCCATAACTCTCTAGTAGATAACTGAGGTAAATCAAAAAACAATTAAAAATAATAGTTTACAGAAGAAGAATGAGCATTTCCGATAATTGTTCAAACACTGCAAGACTTAACCATAAACATAGACATTCAATCATTGCGTCCAATATGTTACACAAAGTATGAGAATACTTATAAAAACTGGAAAATGTGAAGCGACTTCTGAAAGGGGTGCCTATTTCCACCCAACCATATGCACAACCACTCATTTCGTATTTACCGTTGGCCACCCCTAAGCTAGAACATGATATGCTGAGAGAGATTCTTTGTCCTTGCTCCACGATAGTCAGGTATGGAGGTTACTCTCCTCCTCCCACAGAATCTTGGCAACCATATTCCTCTACACCAAGCAAGGAGGTCTGCGTGAGCACTTACTCAGTCACTTGTTAGCCTCATTTATCAGCTTGTAGTGAGACCTTGCCAAAGGCTTATTCTATCCAAAAACAAGCTTGCTTCTCAGATTTTCTCTCAACTCCAGAGTTAAAGCATGCTCTCTTCTCTTCTGGAGAGTTTTTTCTCTACTCTGCTTCTTACAGATCTGTCTTTGTCCCCCGAATTACTTCCTTTCTTTCCTTCCTCAGCAAGGTTGTGTGGGTCCAAATCCCCAACTCGTGGTCAGGCCTAGAAGAATTATAGATGGGTACCTTGCCCCATCTCTTCATTAACTCTTCAAGACGACCTTCCAACTACCAGCCTGATTGGTAATTCATTTCTAGGTCATAGGATTGTTGAGCAATTACACCCAATATCTATTGGTTTGGTGAGAGTCATCTCAACCATTCTTTGTTTCCCTCGCCATATCTCTCATAGCATCCATGGTATATCTTGGAAAACTCCCCCCTTTCATCAGTTGTGAAACACATATCCAATTTCTATTAATAACGAAAAATGCATACATTGACCCTTTTATACAAAGGTTCATCAAATCAAACATTCACACATATTTAGTCTACCATAGTCTCTTGGTCAGTTATAGTTATATTTAAAAACTGGGGGAAACAAGGGTATTACAATCCCCTCCCTCTTAAAGGGACATCGTCCTCGATGTTCTATCTATCGATGTACCCTGTATGTACATAAGAAAACAAAAATGGATATGCTTGTTTCATGGCATCCTCCATTTCCCATGTAGCCTCACCTGGGCCAAAGTGTTTCCATTGCACCTTGACCTATGCAATGGTTTTGTTCCTGAGTGGGGTTTCCTTCCTATCTATTATGCATTGAGGTTCTGGTAGGAATTCTCCCTCGTTTTCCACTTGAATCACATACCAGTCAATAATATGATTAGAATCATGTACATACTTCTTTAATAAAGAAACATGGAAAACATTATGGTCCTTCATTGTGGGAGGAAGTGCTAGCCGATAGGCTACTGGTCCCACTCTATCCAAAATTTCAAAGGGTCCACAATACTGAGGTGCCATCTTGGCACAAGATCCCATCCTCAAATATATTTTCTTGGGTCTAACTCGGAGATACACATGATCCCCTACTTTGAACTCTCTAGAAGTATTTTTCATGTATGCATAGATATTTTGTCTATCCTAGGCTATCTTCACATTTTGTCTAATCTGAATTACTTGTTGTTTCATTTCCTTTAGCATATTTGGCCCAATTGTAACTCTGTCTACTGGGTTGTTCCAACTGATTGGAATGTTGAATTGTCTTCCATAGAGGGCTTAAAAAGGGCTCATTTTTAATGACTCTTGATAGCCATTGTTATAGGAAAATTCTACCAGTGGTAGGTAGTCCTCCCACTTCTTGGGTTGATGAATTACATGCATCCTCAGCATGTCTTCTAAAACTCAGTTTACCCTCTCTGTCTGCCCATGATTTTGAGGGTGATAGGCTATACTAAAGAGCGATTTTGTTTCAAAACCAACAAACAAAGATTCCCAAAAGTTTGGGGTAAATTTTTTTTCTCTGTCGGATATAGTTTCCTTAAGCATGCAATGCAATCTAAATATCTCTTTCATGAAAATGTTGGAAATACCTATTTCCTTGCAAGTTGACTTGATGGGTATGAAGTGAGAAGCCTTGCTCAGTTTGTCCAAAACTACCATGATGGTGTCATTTTGTTTGGTTGATCTTGGTAATCCTTTGATGAAATCCATGGAGATGATTTCCCATTTCCATTTGGGAATTGGTAGGGGATGCAACAACCCTG
This sequence comes from Picea engelmannii, assembly GCA_009831015.1. Classification (NCBI taxonomy): domain Eukaryota; kingdom Viridiplantae; phylum Streptophyta; class Pinopsida; order Pinales; family Pinaceae; genus Picea; species Picea engelmannii. The sequence goes on along the minus strand of ML780447.1, from coordinate 687,809 downwards.
TTGGGTTTTGGTGCTCTTCCTTGACTTGCTCACATTGTAGACACTTAGCTAAGTAATCAACTATATCCTTTTTCAGTCCGAGCCAATAAAATAGTCTCCTAGTGGCCGTGATCATTTTATGATAACCATGATGACCAATATATGGCCTTTTGTGTAGTTCATCCATTATGAACCTCTTCAAGTTGTCACAATTTGGAATATATAATATTCCCTTTTAAGTTAGTAGGCCATCATTAAGCATCCGATAACCTTCGTACTTCAGCCCTGTGGGCTCTTGCTTTAGGTATGATGTCACGGTCTTGAAAAATGCATCTGTTTCTTGTGGAATTTTGACTCTCTCTTTGATGTTTGATTCACTGGCGCTTACAGATTCCAAGTGAACCACTTTCATACTTCTACTAAGGGCATAAACCACCCTATTCTCCTTTCCTTTGATATTTTTTATTTCAAAATCAAACTCACTAAGGAGATCCATCCACCTAGATTGTTTCACATTGAGTTTTGGTTGGTCAAACAAATACCTCAACCCACTATGGTCTGTCATAAGTACAAATATTCTACCTAAGAGGTAATGCCTCCACATTTTTAAAGCATGAACTATGGCATCCAATTCCATATTGTGAGTCACATAATTGACTTCATGCTCACTCAATTTTCTGGATTCGTAGCAAATCACATGTCCTTCTTGCATAAGGACTCCTTTGAGCCCTTCCTTGCATGCATATGTACACACAAGCAAGTCCTTGTTTGGGTTTACAATCTTCAGTACAAGTGCATTGGTTAGAAGTATTTTATCTCTTGAAATATTTCTTCACATTCTGATGTCCAAATGAATTTAACCCCCTTTTCCTGAAGGGAGGTGATTGGGAAACCAATCTTGGAGAATACCTTTATGAACCTCCTATAATATCATGATAGGACCATAAAGGATATGATATCATATACATCCTTTGGGGTATGCCAATCCATGGATTTAATCTTGTTAGGATCAACTACCACTCCTTCCTTAGAGATAACATGGCCTAAGTAATGGACTTGTTTCTGGAAAAAGTCACACTTACTAAGCTTAGCATAAAGCTCAAGTTCTCTTAGTAATTGGAGTAATAGCTTGAGATGTTCTTCATGTTATTCTCTATTCTTGGAATAGATTAGGATATCATCAATGCAAACCAACACAAACCTATCCAAGAACTTTCTGAATATGTTATTCATTAAGCTCATAAAAGTGGTTGGTGAATTGGTAAGCCCAAATTGCACCACTACACATTCATAGTGACCATATCTTGTCCTAAAGGTTGTCTTGTGGATGTATTCATATTTAATTCAGACCTGATGGTATCCAAACCTTGATTCAATCTTGGAGAATATTGTAGCACCCCTTAATTGGTCAAAAAATTCATCGATCCTTGGTAAGGGATACTTTTTCTTGATGGTCATCTTATTGAGTTGTTTATAATCTATGCATAATTTGAGTGTGCCATATTTCTTTTTCACAAATAAGGTTGTTTCTCCCCATGGGAACACACTATGTCGAATGTAGTGTTTGTCCCACATATCCTTTAGTTGTGGTTTGAGCTCAACTAGCTCTGGTGTACTCATTCTATAGGGTGTTCTAGACATTGACGCCACTCCTGGTACACGTTCTATTGAAAAGTCAATATCCCTTCTTGGAGGAAAACCTGGCACCTCTTCTGGGAATACATCTTTATATTCTCTTAATATGGGATGGTCCTCTAGGATGGGTTTGTCATTCTCAACAGATTTCAGTACTTGTATTGCATACAAGGGACATCCCTTTTTGTAATACTTCTTCACTTGGAGGGATGATATTTGTCTCACTGAGACATGATTTTGAATCCCTTGTAGGGTTACCCTTCTTCCTTCTTCATTTTCACACTCCAATGTTTTACTGTAACAATCCAAATTGCTTTTGTGGGCAGACAATCAGTCCATGCCAATCAATAGGTCATAAGATCCTAGAGGAAGTATATTTAGGTTCACTTGGGTAGGAAACCCACTTATAACGAATTGGCATGTTGGTATGACCTCTGTTACTTTTTTTTTTTTTTTTTACTGGCTAGTTGTACCATCTATTATTTAACATGTTTAACTTGTTTCAATTTACATTTCTCAACAGTTTGAGGGGAGGAATAACTCAAATTAGAACCATGGTCAATTAAAATGGAAACATGATGGTTGGAAATCATACCTTCCATCTCCACCACTGAATCTTGGTGGTCATCTTGTCTATTATCCAAGGTTGCATAAATTTGTGGCATTCTCCTAGCCACGTCATTGACTGTGGTATCCTCTTGGATGTTGTAAACCCTCTTATTGCTCTATTTCCTATGTGTATAGTCCCTCAGCAAATGTTCCTCTCCACAACCCCAACATTTCAAGGGTTCTCTCTTCATGTTATCAGTCTTACTTGGAACTGCTCCAAATGGTTTATTTCCACTTTGGGATGGAAAATTTTGTTGATACACACTTCTGGTAGGAAGGTTAATCCTAGAGATCTTCCCGTGGTTCTTAAATATCGAGGGTTTAAACCCCTTCTTCTTGAATCCTGAATTGTTTTTCTTCTTCCATTCTTCATGGGGTTATGTCTTATTCTTGAATTTCTCATAGAAATACCTTGCTTTTCGAATGGTACCTTCTAAGGTTTTTGTCTCATCAAACTCAATTTTTTCCTAGTAGGGCTTAGGTAATCCACTAATAAATCGTTGCATATTTACTTCTTAATCCTTTATGTAGGGAACATACCTCATCATCTCGAGAAATTTGTTGATTTACTCATCTATGGTGAGTTGTCTGAGATTGAGTTCATAGAAATCCTTGGTATTCCCATCAAAGTACTTTTTTGACATATATTTCTTCTTGAAGTATTTCTCAAATTGTTTCCATGACAATTCCTTCTCATGGATTCCTTGCACATTCCTAAGGTCCTCCCATTAAATGGAAGCTTTCAGTTTTCAAAGTAGTCATGGAATCTAAAGTAATTCTTCAAGTTGAGTAGCCAAACTTTTGCTTCTTCCCCCTTCTTAATCTCTCCATTGAAGGTGGGTGGTTTGGATTTATTGAACTCTTCAGGGTCACGACTCTTGGAATGTTTCCTCTTCTTTCCTCTCGTCTGATAATGGGAACTAATTTTTCCACTAGAAGATTCCTTGTTGTTGTTAGTTTCCTTAGAGGGACATTACGGTGAGTGTCTCTTGGCTCCATGTTGGTCCTTCCTTGAGGTGTTCCTCCTGGTGTGGCCACTTTCCAAACCATTCTTCTATATCTCAGGTGGACTTGGAGTTTTCTTAGTACGATGCCCGTCCACATGACTGGTAGTTGGACCATGTTGTAGTTTCCTTTGTATATATGATAGACTTTGCAGTAGGACTGCATTATTTTCAGTCTGCTTTTCCTTCTCCTTTATCAACCTTTCATTGTCATCCTTATAAATCTATAATTCTTCCATGAGGCTTCTTATAGTTTCATCCAAATCTGGAGGGGTTTCCACCGCCCCCCTTTCATCAAATTCTTCCTCTCTATTGTGGGAACTCTCCCCCAACTCATGGTGTGTCACCATCCATTACATTGTAGTTTTCCTGTTGTTCACTGACTACTTGACAAAAATGACAAAACATTTTATGTTAGTTAATAATATACAAATTCATGAACAACACATATTAATGCAAAGTGAAGTTAGCTTCTTTATTTGGAAACATTAGCAACATACAATGCATATTTCCAAAGAATATATCAACAATAGAAGTTTTCGTTCCTCTCTTCAGTAGAGGTTCAAACAAGTTTCTTATAGAAGGGGATAAGGTAGGGTGAAACCCCATACATTTCTCTAATAATATTTTATGCAACTTGTACATGATCCCAAGCAGGCCAAGTGTTGTTGCCATGCTCTGATACCAATTTGTAACACACCCGACCCCTAAATACCCTTTCTAGGGATGGGACATCAAATTTTTGTTCATTAAAATCATCTTGAATCATCTCTCCAAGTTATTCATCCTCTTCCACTCATCCATAGATTTCTAACGACTGTTACCAGCTCAAAATCCAATCCCTGGTTTGCAAGATACAACCTCTTGAAGTTATTCGGGCGTTGTTAGTTAAGTCTTCGGTGTTCGACGTTGGACGCCCCTTTTCTTACTACACACATACTCCCTGAAGTCCCAAAAACTTTCCACGTGGCCTTGGCCATTCGAATATCGACATTTTATGTTTTCGACGATCGACATTGAACATTTCAGTGTTTGACAATCAATGATCGAAGTTATACGTTTTCAACGTTCGACAATCGACGATCGACGTTGAACATTTCAGCGTTTAGCAATCGACGATTGGATTGATCCTCCCTATACTATACTATGCCCCAAATCTTCCAAACTTTTGGACTCCCGGAGTCTCGGTTGTGTCACTAACCACATTGGCCAGGCATGCATGAACCATAGGCTGACATGCAACGAGGGCCAGAGGTGACACACATCCTCATTAGGGGGTGATACATGTCATGCTCTAATAGGAATAAGGGGTTTGTGAATCGTTCATATCCAGTGACATGTGGCACTTTAGATGCGAGTCCACGTCACCCTGGATGATGTTAGTAAGCCATGTCAACCCTCGACATACAACCTTCTAACTTCTTTCAAATCTCAGAGTTGAGATCTGCCCATGTAGACCCATAGATCCACGGCTCCCATTACTTCGCAACTCCGAGCTTCAGAGCTTACCAACTCCTCACATTGTGAATCCCCCGAAGAGCCAAGTCTTCATACTCTCTAATCTAGTGCCACATGTCATCATCCTATCAATGGTTGATATTCACTTCGTTGTTCACGACTTCAGAGGTTTTCACACTCTGAAAACTCTTGGCCAAATTCCTTCGGAGTACCATGTCTCCGAACTATAGGATCTCTCGCCATGATGTGTTCCCACTTGATTGGGTAGTTAAGAGGGGTTCTCAATGGAGTTCTTAGATCGACGACTGAGAGGGATCCTGAAGGATCCGAGGATCAACGGTCTGCGTTACTTCGTAAATTTGACATTCGACATTCGACATTCTATGTTGACCGTTGATGTTTGGCATTCTACGCTCTACATCCCTATATCTTCACATTGATACCATGAATACCCAAACTCCTGGATAACCGTTGATCTATGGACACGCGTCCCTATATTCTCAATGGTCCAGATTAACTTCGCGACTTAAGAATTCAGGACATTCAGTGCTAGACCACTCTTATTCTCCCGAAGTGGAACTTCACCAAAGTACTTAACACTACCCTTCCTAAGTCAGATCTAATGACTAAGAGAGATATCCAGTGGATCCCCAGATCTACGAGTGTAATCAATTCATGACTCTGGCCTTCAAGTGTTTTCGAGGTTTGTGGAATCATAAGTCCCAAAGTCCCGAAGCCAAAGTAGCATCACTCCTTTTGGGCTTGGTGAGAGGTTTTCAACCTTGGGTCATATGGGATCATATTTGTATTTTGGGATACACTCAGCTCTTAGTCGAACTTTATTAATTCCATGGGTATGACCTTTCAGTCACATGGGTGGAGGGTATGAAGGAACGCCCTTCTCCCATAGAGTTGAACTTGACATTCCCACTAAGGTGAACTCAAAATTTTGGCAGGACTTAAACGTTTCAGTTAATCCTACCCCTACTCTTCTGCGGATTCACATCCCATAACTCTCTAGCGGATAACTGACGTAAATCGAAAAGCAAGTAAAAATATCATTTTACATAAGTAGAATGAGCATTTCTAATAACTATTCAAACACTTAAATATTTAACCATAAACACAGACATTCAATCATCACATCTAATATATTACACAAAGTATTAGAATATTTATCAAAACTGGAAAATGTGAAGTGACTACTGAAAGGGGTGCATGTTTCTACCCAACCATAGGCACAACCACTCATGTCAGATTTGTTGTTGGCCACCCTCGAGCTAGAACAAGATGCTCTGATAGATATTCTTTCTTCTTGCTCCACAACAGTCAGGGATGGAGGTTACTCTCCTCCTCCCATAGGATCTTGGAAACTAGATTCCTCTACACCAAGCAAGGAGGTCTGTGAGAGCACTTCCTCAGTCACTCATCATCCTCATTTATCAACTTGTAGAGAGACCTTTCCCAAGGCTTCTTGTAGCCAAAATAATCTTGCTTCTCAACTTTTCTCTCAAATCCAGAGTCGAAGCAGGCTCTCTTCTCTTCTAGAGATTGTTTTCTCTAATCTTCTTCTTGTAGATCTATCTCTGTCCCCTGAATTACTTCCTTTCTTGCCTTCCTCAGCAAGGTTGTGTGGGTATGAGTCCCCAAATCATGGTCAGGCACCGAAGCCTTAAATATGGGTACCTTGCTCTATCTCCTCATTAACTCTTGAGGATGGCCTTCCAACTACTAGCCTAACTGCTAATTCATTTCTGGGTCTGAGGAATGTTGATCAACTAAACCCAGTAGGTATTGGTTTGGTGAGGGTCATCTCAACCATTCTTGGTTTCCCTCACCATCTCTCTCATAGAATCCATGGTCTATCTTGGAAAACTCCCCCCCTTCAGTGGTTGTGCAACACATATCCAATTTCTATTAATAATAGAAAATTCATACATTGACCCTTTTATACAAAGGTTCATCAAATCAAACATTCACACATATTTAGTCCATAGTCTCTTGGCTAGTTATAGTTATATTTACAAACTGGGGGAAGAAGGGGTATTACACATCCCATGCTTTCTCACTTTAGTGCCAATCAAAATCATGGATTAATGGAGAAATCTTATCCTCCCACATATGACCAAAAGCAATAAATTCTTCTAGGTTATCCTTCCTTTTAATATTTTTCAGAATTGACTTGATTCTAAAACCTAACTATGTTTTCCATTAGTTCCTCCATTATTTGAGAATAACCTCTCAAAACTCTTGAGATATAACAATTTAGGCAGTTGCTAAAGTTGTAGGTGTTTCTCAATTGGTGTCCATGACTACAAACTCTATTCTCTGTGTCCGGGGTCTTTAAATATTATGGAATTATCCACGTAGCCCCAAGAAGAAAGTCTTTTGGTCCTTCGCATTACCTTTAGTACATTTAGGCAAGGTAAAAGGGCCCTCTTTCCTGTTGTTTTTCCCACCATAATAATGGATATATAGGGGATAGCTACAATACAAATAGTTTTTTTTCTTCTTGAGCTTCATTGCAAATATTTTCATCATTTTTATTTCTAGTTGATTGATCCTTGTATATCCTCGATGCTAGCTATGATGAGGGTTTGAATCTATTTCATTTATTACACATCTTGCCTAGATATCAAGCCCTAGGGATCATGTATTACATTTTCATATCTAATTTAATTCCCTTATAAATCATTCTTCATATGCATGTTTGAGTTGTCTAGGGTTTTGTTTTTACTGTTGTCTGTACCCTAATTTTTTGAACACAAGTGGAAAAAGGTTAAGTTTCCATGCACCTTGTGGAAACGATAATGATCTATGTTCTCAACATTCCAAATGACCCTTAGACTAGACCAACGACCTCCCTTGGATACTAATAGTTGTCTCTTTTGTTAACCAAATTTACTGCCAAAATTTTGCAAAGACTTGAGTTTGCATTCTTGGGTAACAAACTTTGTTGACATTGTATAAATTTGAGCTTATCCTACGATCTTTCATAGAGGGAAAATCATCACACCCTCTTGATAATCATTGACTTCTATCCAAGTGTTAAGTGATCCTTGCCCTAGATTGATCCTGTGCATAGATCAAATGCAAACAAGAGATACAATTATCTTATTTAAATAACAATTAATCACATTTGTTTGTTGTCAGAAAGGGTTTTAATTCATTGTTTAAATATCACATGTTAAAACCCTTATTTCTGTACAATTCATAGGAATTTTTTGGTTCTGTTTATTCCCTAGAAACAAATTGAAATAATAAAAATGGTAGCGACTTCACTCAGGGTTTGAATATCATTACTATTTTAAAATTATTAGATGTTAAAATTGTTGGGTAACTAGAGTGCAATTAGGATTAAGTGAACCTACCTTGTGTAGTGTTTTCTTTTATGTTTCTCTGATCCATAAACATGCACCAATATTAAAATACCCAACGATTGTATCAACCCTTGAATGATTCCATTTTCTTGAGTTCCAATGTCACTATTAAATATTACATTTAGGGTCTGAAACATGTATCAAAATAAGGTCCATTACCATAGTCCGCAAGGTGCAAAGACTATTTGAAATCTTCTGTGTTGACACATATTACATCACTTTAAATATTGCCTGACAAACCTGGTATTTCTATGTTTTAAACCATCATTGTTTGATGGTATATCTCTGAAATTTAACACACATTGTAAGTTTTGGTCGCTCGTAACCAGATAATGTTTAAATGGCATGATTCACATATCTAATTGAGGATACAAGAAAACGATTTAATGCATGTTGTTTTAGCTGGAGTTTCACATATGCTCTCAGTTACTTTTATGATCTAGTTGTATCTTCATAGTTTCATTTTTACATTGGACTCAACATTTAAATATGTTCTAGAATTTTCCATTTCCATTATGATAGGTATCTTATGCTATGAATATTCATTCATTTAATGAATAATTATGGTCATGGATGTGGAAATTCCTTATATCACAAAGGGTTCATTTGAAGTCGATCCATGAGATTCCCATCATCTCAGAGTTCACATCTCTACACATATCTAATTGCACAAGTATATCAAGGATGAATCATTAATATGCAGCGAAATATCTCAAGTGAACAATAAACATGTGCCAATTTTGAATGACAATTTAAGCATAAATCCATTAGTGTTGCAATTCTGGGGTATACTTTGGGAACATATTATATATGTTTACATATGTTGAGTATTCTAAGTAAATTTCAACTTATATGTGAGTGTATTCTCCATGGAAGGGGTGAACCACGGTAATTCATGTGTTGTGTGGACTGATTATCGGTTATATCTTTGTTGTTAATGGTTAAATCTTATATAAATGCTTTGATGAAGTAGTTATATCTCTTGATCTACATTCATGCATAAGGAACAACAAGATAACTAATATTGGTGAATGAAAAAATATTGCTTAATAAACTAAATAGAATTCCCAGCGCACACTAATAGATCCCCACTTAATCCTGGAATGCAAACACTTGAGTATTGCAGTCACCCATTAAGACTATCTCGAGTGAGACTGAGCAGTGCACTCTATGTACTACGTTGCCTTCTGGTTTAACAGGAGGGTCGATAGTTTTAGAGGCTTTGTTTGAACCCTAGTAGATCTGAACCTCAGTCAATCATGTTAAAGAAATAACTCAGATAAGAAACCAACAAATGGTTCTGTTTCCGGTTGGAACAACATAGGGTTGAGTGGATGTGATCTGGTGAAGATTTGTTAAAAGAATGTAAGATCTGTGGAATGCGGGTCAAAACAATACATAGTCAGATGATGAGAAGGTGAGAAGAATGCACCTCTAGAAGGGGATGTTGAGACCGTGGAATCCCACAAAAGCAGAGATAAAAAGATGGATAAATACAAAAGAGATAGACTTTGTGCAGAAGATAACATAAACCCTAGAGTAACACTGCACAAATACCTTGAGAAGTATGTTTTTACTGATCTGAATGAATTCTTTTCCTTTGATTTTCCACACTTATTGCAGAAGTGGATATTGAGGTTGAAGGATAATCATGCAACAAATCGGATCTGACAGTTAGATTTGACCCTAGTTTAAATTGAGCAGTTACAGCAGGTGAATAAAAAATTCTCTCGCGCAATAGATTTTTGGCTCGACAGTATTGTAGGAGGATTTATAACAGAATTTGCAGTAGATACCACGAAGTTGTACAACGCAGCAAAGCAATAATTTCTATGAGGGCCTCGAGGAAGTTATATTCGATCGTTGTATACTTGTATTAAGATATTGTTGTATAAAAAAGGTGTAATTACAATGGAATCAAACATCTAAACTTCTTTGTGTGCATGGGGGAAGGGGGGAAGCATTGACATAAATAGGAAAAATGGAAGGAGAAGTGGAGAAGGGAAAACAGGAGGAAGCCTTGGACCCAATCATGATGGACGATGACCAGATCAAGCGAATCATGGTGACAACTGGAAAGACACACAGTGGAGTACCCTACCAATACAAGGTGAACACCAAGAAGAGAGACATAGCTGCGAGGGAAGGCTTGGCAAGTGATGAATAAGAGGTAGAGGATCTTCGAGCTATGGAGAAGATTGAGGAAATCCTATGCACAACATAAGAGAGGAAAACGAGAGGTCCAAGAGTGGGAATAGAAGGAAACAATCCTATCCATGTTAATGTCAGTGTGGAACCCATGAACCCATGTCCGAATAATAAACCAACATGAACACCACTGTTTAGACAACCAAGTTTTGGGAGAAGGAGGACAGCAGGAAGTACATCCACACAAGGAACAACAACTGGGGGAGCCAGTTCAAAAAATATTAGTCAAGGGTCTACACCGCGCAGAGGTAGTAGTTTGACACAGTTTGCAATGGAAGGACATGATCCCACCATTCGGTTACCAAAATTTTGGGGTGAGGCAGAAGAAGAGCCTGAGAAACACTTGTTCATTTGTGCAAATATCTGGGAAGAAAAATAGATCACTGATGAAGATATTAAACTTGCGCAGCTAGCCATTATGCTAAGAAATCGTACACTAGACTGGTACATGAGTCTAGATGTAAACAGTGCACCTGGGATGACAAGGACACTGACAAACATTAAGAATTTATTGGTTAATGATTTCTAGAAGCTGAGATCAGAGGATCAATACATGAACAAGATGATAGAAATCCGACAGAAACTAGGAGAATCTGTCTGGGAAATTGACCAGTGATTTAAGCGTTTGAAAGGGAAATTGAGGTATGCCATGGCTAACATGCAAAATAGGCATCTATTTGTGAATTATTTGTTACCACACCTAAAATACCCACTCAGACAACAAAAAATCCAATCTCAAGTAGACGCTCTACAGGAAGCCTTGCAAATGGAGAAGAATTAGTACCACAAGACATATCCAGCTATAGAGGAGTTGAAGGAGGATCTGAAGAATATTACCTTTCAACTCAATCAGAATAAGGGAAAGGACAAGAGAGAAGTTGTTTGGTGTACCACATGTAGAACAAAAGGGCACCATAAGAACGAATTTCCAACATTCGCACAGTATATGGCAAAAGGGATGCCAAATCCATTGCCAACAGGAGGACCCTAGTGTGAAATTTGAAAGACACACATGCATGATCCATATCATTGTCCTATGATGAAAAAATACTAGACAGTACCAAATAATGCATACTGCACTTTTTGCAAGTCAGTAGGTCACAATGACAAATACTACAGAACAATGGATCTGATGAGGGAATAGATGTCAGACACATATAGGGTGTAAGTCAAAATGATGACCGGGCAAGCTACACAACAACTTAATCAGGCACCACCATAGTGTAATACTGTGCCACAGAAATATAAAAATGCGCAGCCGTAGCAATATAACAACGCACAACCACAATAGTATAACATTGCACAACTGTAGTATAACCCCGCGTAGTATAATCAGGTACCTCAATACAATACACTGGACATAGATCACTCTAGGTACAGAGGAGGAGGAAGAGGCAGAGGAGGATTTGAACGTAGAAGAAGTCCAATAGTGTGCCATAATTTCCAACAACCAGGACACTATGCAAGAGAATGTCCACTCCCACCAACAACCTATATGTATTGTCATGCATCAGATCATGACACATAAGAATGTCCTATGTTACTAGGAAAGATCCAGGAGAAGAGGAATCAGAACAATCAGAATGTTCAATGGATTTCAGCAGAAGCGAGGTATGAAAGAATAAACATCAATTAGTGACGCACAGAGGTGCTAAAACTAGAGAGGATGCGGCCAAACAGGAACCAGTACAACACTAGTGGATTAAGAAGAATACTAAGCCACCCAAGCAATTTGATGCAGGAAAGGAGAAGGAGACCTTTAAGGAGGCCAGACAAGAATTTCTCAAGTAGAATTTTTCATCTACATCTACCACTCAGCATAATCAAGGCATCCCAACGTATGAAATTTCGTCAGCATTGGACCATACCAGTGAATTCCATCCGGGAAACCAAGTAAGTTGTATTAAAATTTTCCTGCAATCCTGCATTCAAGTATTTAAGGATCCATCATCTGTTCTAGTATTACAGAATCTGTTAAATAGATGTACTACAAACTCTAAGGGAAATTTAGAACATAGGACAGTCAATCACCTCCATGCCAAAAGGAGAACCAACAAAGAGTTTAGATTGAATGCCAACATCGAAGATTTTAACATGGGTGATGTGATATTAGATCTGGGATCTAAAGTGAATGTATTTCCCAAAAAGACATGGAAATGCATGGGAGAACCTACCTTAGGCTACTCACCAGTCCAGCTGAAGCTAGAAAACCAACACAAAGTTCTGGCAATAGGGAGGCTGAAAGGAGTGGCAGTGGATCTGGACGGAGTGCATGCTAAGGCATACTTCGAAGTGATCGAAATCATGGATGGCACAACACCATATCCAACATTACTAGGATTAGATTGGGCGTTTGACAATCATGCGATAATCAACCTAAAGACCAGGAAGACGACATTTGAGTCAGAAGAATACATAGTTATCGTGCCTCTAGATCCATCAGAAGCTGAAACATTTGTGGAACCAACATGTTTAGACCTGGATAAAATTAACCAATTGTACCGAACCACTGTGCACCCCAAAGACTACATCAATCCAACAATCGATGGTGTACTTAGCTAGAGAAGTATCACATCATGTGCTTCCAACTCGGACATAGGTCTGGAGAATTGGCAAAAACACCTACATGAGATATCAACTAGAATATGCACACGAATAGACCGTGCGGTAAGGTGGGTTGGGTCAGAAATCAGAGAACCTCCAAGTTTCCATGGAAATAATGACTTGGAATAATTACTAACAAGATATGAAGACAAAGTATCATATAATCAGAGATTTTTGTCTCTTGACATCACACTTAAGGGTACACTTGCAAGATGGTGGGGTGCACACAAAGAAACAATCAAGGATTGGTACCAATGCAAAAGACTACTGTGCATCAAATTTGGCTCAGAACAAAAGAGGAGCCCAACTCATAAATACAATGGACATAGGGCACCAGTGGAACACTTGGAGAAGTGCATAGCGCTGTGGAAAATGACACCCCCAGAGGAATGTTGTCATCATTTTGTGCGAACATTAGAGGGTATCCCAACAAACTAGTACACATACTAGGAAATACGTAGAGGAACTACGAGCTGGCTAGTATTACATCAAAACTTTACCATCACTTTCTCATTCGAACATGAGAACCCCAACATAGATGCAACACTTAAGAATATAAGAGGGGTGATACTCATTAAGGAACCAGAAGTTGAACTCATAATAAAAGAACAACATCATAACATACAAACAATGAAAGAACTGATGTCATGCTACCATGTGCAGGAAGAAGGACCAGATGACGACGATCCACGTGATATTCAGATCAAGGAAGTTGAATGGAAAAGATAAGTGGAAGGTCCACCTCTAGAATCAAAAGTAATTGTTTCACCGATCAAGGTGAAGAAAGTCAACATTGGGATAGTTGAAAATCCCAAAATGATCAACATTGGGGACTACTGGGACGAGCAAATAGTGGAAAGGATAATGGAGTTACTGCGCGAGTACAGTGACCTATTCCCAATGAACTTCACAGAAATGAAGGGTATTGCAGGAGAACTTGGAGAGATGAAGATCTCGCTCAAACCAGAGGCAAGACCTATCAGACAAAGGCCTTACAGATTGAACCCCATATACAAGCAGAAAGTCAGATCAAAAATTGACAGAATGCTGGAAGTAGGAATCATAGAACCTGTAGAAGAATCAGAATGGATAAGCCCCATGGTATTTCAGGAGAAGAAGCAAGGTGGCATAAGAATCTTTGTAGATCTGAGAAAGCTCAATGATTCTTTCCTACATGATCCCTTCCCTACACCTTTTATAGATGAAGTCCTAGAAAATGTGGGAGGTCAAGAAGCATACTCATTCACTAATGGATTCTCAGGCTACCACCAAATCAAGATAGCACCAGATGATCTGTACGAGACTATGTTTGAAACAAAATGGGGATCCTACCAGTACATAGTCATGCCCTTTGGACTGAAGAATGTACCAACAATATTTTCCAGAGTAGTCATTGTTGCCTTCAAAGAATTCATCCATTAGTTTCTAGAGGTATATTTGGATGATTGGACAGTGTACATCCTATTGAAGGATCATGTAGAGGTGTTGAGGATGATGTTAGAAAGATGCAGGCAATCCCAAATATCCTTTAACATTAAGAAATGTATATTTGGAACACCGTTCGGAATTTTTTTGGGTCACATAGTATGCAGACAAGGTTTGATCATGGATCCTGCAAATATTGCAATCATTGTGAACTTACCACCACCAAAATCAGTTCGCCAGTTCAGGGCCACATTGGGACATACATGATATTACAAAAAATTTATAAAGGGGTATGCGCAGATCACTGCGTCGATGGAGAAATTTCTCAAGAAGGATACTAAATTTCAGTGGAATGAGGAATGTCAGCGCAGATTGGACACCATGAAGGAGAACATGGTCCCAACACCCATCTTAGTCTTTCCAGATTGGGAGAAAACATTCCATGTACACGTAGATGCATCAGACATAGCCCTGGGATCTATTTTGGCACAACCATGAGTAGGGGATTTGGACCATCCCATAGCATTTGCAAGCATGAAACTGTCAGACTCCGAGAACAATTACAATACCACAGAAAGAGAAGGTTTAGATATGGTCTACTCACTTCAAAAGTTCAAGCATTACCTACTTGGAAAACATTTTAAGATGTTCACAGATCATTCAACCCTTAAGTATCTAGTCAACAAGCCAATGTTGGGGGGGGGGGAGAATCTATCGATGGTTACTATTGTTTCAATAATTTGATTTTGAAGTCATAGTTAAACCAGGGAAGCTGAATGCAGGACCTGATCATTTGTCAAGGGTCACCAATGGAGAGGAGACTACAAACTTAGAGGATACCTTCCCCGACGCACAGTTATTTTCAGTTCAGATTGTGGATGATTATTTTGCTAACATTATTGAGTATTTAAGTACAGGGACTGCGCCACAAGAATTTAACACTGCGTAGAGGAAGAATCTAGTTGTCCGAGCAGCCAACTACCAGTTGATCGTCGGGCACTTATATAAAATGGGGGTAGACAACATCTTGAGAAGATGAACGCTAGAATACAAAAGGCCTAGGTTACTGGAAGAAGCCCATGAAGGAATAGCTAGAGGACACTATGCAGGAAAATCTACCACGCATAAGGTACTGCGTGTAGGATTATGGTGGCCAACTATTCATAGAGATGCAAAGGAGTATTGTCAGCAATGCGATGTTTGTCAAAGGGTCAGAAAACCAAACATACGAGATGAGATGCCCTTACATCCACAAGTGACTCTACAAGTGTTTGACAAATGGGATATCGATTTTGTTGGGCCAATTCACCCACCCACAAGAAGATCATGCACGTGATACATTATCACTGCGATGGAATACCTCTCAATATGGGCAAAGGAAACACCAGTTAAATATTGCAGCGCAGAGACAACAACACACTTCCTTTTCGAACATGTGATCATCAGATTTGGATTTCTGAGGATTCTGATGAGTGACCAAGGCACTCACTTTATCAACAACACTATTAGATCTCCAACTAAGGAATTTGAGGTCTACCATCAGAAAAGTATGCCATACCATCCTCAGGCAAATGGAACAGTGGAAGCCTTCAACAAGATCCTAGAGAATGCCTTAACCAAGATTTGCAATGTCAATAGGGGCGACTGGGATTCAAAGATACCAGCAGTATTATGGGCATATAGAACTACCTGCAAGAAATCGATAGGGAAGACACCATTTAGATTGGTGTATGGACAAGAAGCAGTGGTGCCACTAGAATTTTTGGTACCCAGTCTACGCGTAGCAGTGATTACGAACATGACAGAATGAGGTGTAGTACAAGAAGGATAAGACAACTGATGAACATGGAAGAAGACAGGATTCAAGTAGGATTTCACCAAGAAATACAGAAAGCAAGGGACAAAGCTTGGCACAACCAACATATCAAGAGAAAAAGTTTCAAGGAAGGAGACCTAGTCCTACTATATGACAACAAATTTCTCCAGCATCGAGGAAAGTTCAGAATGCATTGGTTGGGACCATATGAGGTCAAGACTGTCACAGACAGAGGAGTCGTATAGTTGAAGGAATTAGGAAGAATAAAACTTAGAGGAATGGTCAATGAGAGTCGAATTAAGCTATACAAGGATAGTCGATCACCAACAACTTGACA
>ML780447.1:631678-671207 GCA_009831015.1 Picea engelmannii | reverse complement strand
TCATTGAGTCAGCACAGTGAAATAAGAATATTTTTCCAAAAGGAAAGGGTATAGAATCCAAGGACTCTTTGATCCCAAAAATATCAGCGCGCCGAAAAAAGGATCGACGGTTGGACAACACAACAATTCAAAAAATGACGGCTGTGGAAAATAGGCGCCAACTGGAAGCGACAGTTGGAATTGTGACAACCCATACACAGAAGTAATGTTGGCCCTTGACCAAGTTTTGAGGAACACTAGGTCATATTTGACCATTTTTGGGACTTTGACAGCCTATCAAAGATGGAGCACAAGGCGAAGCGAAGATCGTGGAAGCTAGACCCCCTTTTTGGGTCCTTTTTGGGTTTTGGGGGATAATGTAACAGGACCGGGATGTCAGCCCATGGGTTTACCCATGTTTAGGCCCCTTTTTGTAATGTATAAGTAAAATTCTAGGATATGTAAGAGAAGGCCTTTTTTGAGGACACTTGAGAAGTGGCTTAGTGCTAAGAGATGATCTATGTGATATACTTGTAGAGCTAAGTGCAGGTATTGTAAGTGCTGAGTGCACGGATTGTAAGAAGATTTTATGCTTAGAGCTACTCAGGGAAGGAGGATCTAGTTAGCTACGCAAATCTCGTGTCCTGCACGGAGTAGTTTTTGAGGCTCTGTGCTTGTAACCGATTGGCCAACAATAATAGAGAAGAAGAGTTGGTGGATGTAGCCCCAAGGTGGGGGTGAACCATATAAATCTGTGTGTCATACTTTGTGTTGCTACTTACATGTGTTTTCCCTCTCTTGCTAAGTGTTATGACATGTTTAGATATATTTACTTATGCTTTGTGCTTATTAGATGTTTATAGATGATAGATTTGATGTGTATGAAGTGGCTAAGTGCTTGGTCTACCAGATCCAATCTGTTGTATGCTGCTAAGTGTTGAATCATCTTAGATCTAAGTATATACTGCAATGATCTGTGTTATCTGCGGAGTGAAATAAGCGTTAATTCTTGGTGAACTATTGATTCTAAGTGCTTTGCTAAGTGTGTAATCACAGATCTGTATCCCAGCTAAGGTTGCAGACACCTGAGTCTTGCAACCACCCCTGCCTCTACCTTAGGTGAGACTTCATCTTCTTCGCAGGTGTTGCCGAAAGGGCTGGTAGTTAGGGTTTTTTTGGTGCTCTGTTGTAGCGTTGAACCCTAGGTCTTCCCCTATGCCAACAAATGGTTCTGTTGTCGAGACCTGAAACTGTGATTGCTGAGAGCTAAGGAAGAACAAGCTTTGTGCAAAGATTCATCCTGAACTTGTGGAAACTCTGTGCGTAGATTTGTCGCTTTGATGCACAGTACTCTACTTGACCTACGAAGCTTTGTGATGAAGAAAAGAAGCCAGATCTGAAGAAAAGAGGTAAGATCTGTAAGTTTTGTGCTCTTATAAAGGTTAGAATAGTGATAGGTTTTAGATCTGGAAGCTTTGTGCTCAATAAGTGGAAATTTGTGTTTCTGAAGCATGAATTTAGGTATGCTTGATAGATTTTGTCCTAGCTTGAACACTAGGGCATTGTTAGATGAAAGAAAATTTGATATGAATATATCTGATAAGAATAATGAAATATATGTTATACCTATGCATAGAAAGAATGTTTGGACTAACGAGTGGATGCAGGATCCTAGAAAGAAATTTTTGCAGGCTAGACATTATGATCCTAGCACGCAGTACAGGAAAAGTTGGGGATCATTGAAGAGAAAGAGAGGATTAACTCTTTGTTACAGTTGTAGAAGACCAAGACATCTTGCTAAGGAATGCCCTGGGAGAAAACCTAGTTTCCTCTGTTGTAAGGCTATGGACCATGAAGTACTGGATTGCCCTAGAATGATTGCTAGACTCGAAAAGATGAATATGGAGCAAGAAAACCTTGAAGGAGATCAAGAGACTAAGATTATAGAAGAACCTCAGAAAGAATCAAAGATTATGTTACTGAAAATGAAAGAAACCCAGAATGAACATAAAGATGTCAGTTTGTCAGAGATATTCAAAGAAAAGGAGAAAATCGAAGTAAGAATAAGAGACTTCGACATTGACTGTACTCTGGATGAGGAAATGAAGATGAACATTATGATAGAAAGAACTTGGGAAACCCTAGGAAGGCCTGCTATGGTTCCTTCACTAGGAAAAATAGGGTTGTTTAAAGGAAAAATGGTAACCCTATGTAGCAGGATTACCTAGATAGCTATGAGTACCCATGGAGCTTCGACAGAGGAAGAATTCGAAGTTATTAAATTTATTGAGGACCATGCCCCATTTCCATCTTTGTGAGGAAAGATCTGGATTGAAAAAGACCAGATCCAAAGAAAAGAAGAAAAGAAATCCCTAGAACAGAAGAAACAAGAACTCATGGAATTTATGACTAGAAGGATCGCCTACTTGATGGAAGAACAAGAGAACAAATCTAAGCTATTGGACACTAGGGATTTGAACGTCAAAGATATTAAAGCATTAGAGGAACCACAGAAGACTGAAATACCTAATCCATATGTTAAAGGAGTATTATGCTCGGATCTGAAGAAAGAATCTCAGCAATGCGAAGTGACTATGTCGAGAGAAGATAGGAATCAGAATGGGAAAGGACCGACCAAGTTGAAGACTACCGGGAAGAAGGATAGAAAATTAAGTAAGAAAAAGGTGAAGATTAAAAAGTTACAAGAGATCCTAGGTGGGACACTACAGAAGGAAAAATAACAAGAATTGAACTTTGCCAAGATATCAGAACAACGACATATGGCACTTCATCGTGGTGAAGCAATCTAGCCATTGGACCAATATTGTCGTTCTACTTCCGCCCCGAACGGGTAGAAAAGCATTAAAGGATCACCACCAGACCGTTGGACCTCACCATAACAGACATATCTATGATAATGGAAGTTTTATACCCATTGCAAGAAGACCATTAACAAATTTCCTATTTAGCTCGTCGTGATGTGCCCGAAGAACACTTTTTCCAACTGAAAATTTGAAGCCCGCAGAACTAGTGATTGTATGCAGTGATCATTGAAAGAAAATTGTTCATCCTAGTGCAGTATCTGAGATCATCGTGCCCTGATTATCTTTTCCGAGTGCGTATGTGCGACGAGCTCATCGCAGTTGAGGAATCCGTCACATAGGTCCTTCTCGATTTAATGACTGAGAGAGTCATGTCGGAAAGAGGAATGTCCACCAGAGTCCAAGAATCATCGATGAGAGGAGTGCAAGCCTCCCCGTCGACTACTCAAGCAGGAACATCTCGAGCCGACGTGAAAAGGAGAACTAAGCATAAAGACGACATATCGAATGCGAAGTTAGTGCCATCCATCCTACCAGCCTACATACCCCCTCTGAGCAGTGCGATTAATAGGGACATTGTCCCTAGAGACTTTGAATACACCCTAGTCACTACATATCTACCGTAAGGAGTACGCACCTACCACACAGATCAAGACAAGGTTACATCGTTAAAGTTTTGCGACTTCAACCTGGGGGACTATAAGGTTTACAGCATACTCGCCCCGTATAAGTACTTGACAAGAACTAAGATAAATAAATCAAATATCGTCCCTCAGCAATGGATGATGAACCTCGCACAGTCTACTTTGCTCAACATTATGAAAATACCACACTTCGACAGACACCGGTAGGTGAATGCTTGTGTAAAATTGCTGCTAGCAAGTTACCATGGAGGATACCTGTGGTTAAACCATCACATAATTTTTGATTTGGCACTGATCAATAGGATCACCTGGCTTAGCATGCAGGGCCCTGATCCCCAGGATTACTACCCTAGAAAGACTGTCGACCGCGCTCTTTCACAGAATATTAAAGAAGCTTATGGTAATGTCGAGAAGGGCACACGAGGCCACAAGGTAGCCTCTATCGAAAGTGGCGCAGTGTGCCTTGCATGTCAACTAATCGCAGGAAAGATGGTACGTAAGAATGGACCTACACAAGTATCAGGCTTCATAGTTGACCTCACAGAAAAATTCGTAGAGGGACTACAAATGAACTGGACGAAGTACCTAGTAAGCTAGCTAGAGATTGACTGTAGAGAAGCCTAGGATCAGGGGCATGAATTCCATTTTAGCTGGCTTCTGATACTGATCGCTTTTGTTTCATGGGAGCTACCGGAAGGCGCAACCTTCTCGGACCTCGACCCCTTTGAGCCACTAGCCATGAAGTTAAGTACATTATGGTACTTGACCGACATGAACAAGCAATGACAATCGAATGTCATTTTCCACACATATTATAACCAATTGAAAGAAGCCATAGGGGGTGAACCTCGCATAACCCCGAACACTTTACAAAGGTTCCAACCTCTGATAAATTTCAGCGTGGACCGCCACTTTATATACCTAACTCCATGCGCTAATTAGCACCAGGAATAACTTCAGTCCTATTATAAGCTGATAGAAGAAGACCTAGAAGAGATCATCAAGGAATGGTCAACATGCCTCCTTGTTGCAGTAGATTCAACAAACATTTCAGACATCAACAGCCGAGAAGCTGCACAGGACACACCTGGGCCCATTAAGACAAAGAAGACGAAGAATCTTGAAGAGGTTCAGGATGTAGATAGTAGATCTGTAAGGACGGCTTCCGTCACACTAGATCAAGGAGGTAATGGCGAAGACCTAGAGGAAGTCGAACAGAGACCGGAATATGAAGTCAAATTCATAAAGAAGAGACAAGGGTCACCTTCAAAGTCCCCCTCCTAGAAGAAATCGAAAGAAACCATAACTAAGATGCAGACCACGCTCGCTCCGGATGACTTCAGTTTCCTCCTCGCAACTATGAATGAAGCCACAGAAGAGATAACAGAAAAGCAGGAAGCGAAGAAAGAGAAGATATATAACAGGATTGAAATTGGGCTCCAAGAAGTGTAGCAAACACTCCAGTCTAGCCGCGCAATCTCTACTGTGCCTCTGCCAGAAGGAACAACAGAAGTGGGAGAAGAATCAGTTCAACTCTAAAAGAATGTTGATACAGTCAAAGTACGCCTTCGACACACATAGGAAGAAAAATAACAGGTTACTCAGGCCTTAAAGAAAGTACAAGAGGAAATCATAGAACAACGTTGAGCCACGCAACGAGAGAAGGATGCTCTCCAAGCAAAATTTGAAGAAGATAGAGCGAAGATCCAAAAGGAGAAAGAGCAACTTCTCGTGAAGCAGCTTGGGATGGAAGAAGCAGTTAACCAAGCATTCCGCTCCATCACTGGCTTAAAAAAAAAGAGAGAAGAACCCTTCGAATGTCAAGTGATGAAGCTTGTTGAAGTTATTCAATAGCTTCAACAAAGGGTCGTGGAATTAGAGCTTCAAACTATACCAAGTACCCCGCAAGAAGTGCACGACCAACAAGAATTGAATGCTTAGAGCACAGTCAAGAGGATTAAAACACTTGCTATAGAATGCAAACAGTTAAGTAGAAGAAACGCGCAGATATATGAACAACTATCCGAAGACCCAGAGTTGAAGAAATTGGAGTCCCAACTCCAAGAAGCAAAGAAACACGCAGATATAGTACAGGCGTAACTCAAGCTCTTGTCACCCATCGAGAGGATGAAGAGATCCCAGGAATAGTGCACCTCCCAACAACTTGTTCTTGCCATGCAAAACAAAGTGATGGAAGTCATCCAGAAACTCCAGCCGATCCAGGAGGCGGCCTATCTACTGTTTGAAGAAATTGAAGGCTAAGGAACAATACTAGAACAAGTAATTGTTATAGTCGAGCAACAACTGGAAGGACCTATCAGCGAAGCAGTTATTCGGGCATTCGTTGAGCAAGAAGTAGTATCACATAGACAATTCGAAGTAGCTCGAGCCAAGCTCGAGACCTTTGAGGCAAAGTTACCCAGACCTGAGTGACTCGGGACGAGTCACAGGTGAGTGTTGGGGGCCTGTTGGCCCTTGACCAAGTTTTGAGTAACACTTGGTCATATTTGACCATTTTTGGGACTTCGACAGCCTATCAAAGATGGAGTGCAAGGCGAAGTGGAGATCGTGGAAGCTAGACCCCCTTTTTGGGTCCTTTTTGGGTTTTTGGGGATAATGTAATGGGACCGAGATGTCGGCCCATGGGTTTACCCATGTTTAGGCTCTTTTTTGTGATGTATAAGTATAAGTCTAGGCTATGTAAGAGAAGACCTTTTTTTAGGACACTTGAGAAGTGGCTTAGTGCTAAGAGTTGATATGTGTGATATACTTGCAGAGCTGAGTGCAAGTATTGTAAGTGCTGAGTGCACATCTTGTAAGAAGGTTTTATGCTTAGAGCTACTCGGGGAAGGAGGATCTAACGAGTTGCGTAAATCTCCTGTCCTACGTGGAGTAGGTTTTGAGGCTCTGTTCTTGTAACCAATTGGCCAACAATAATAGAGAAGAAGAGTTGGTGGATGTAGCCCCAGGGTGGGGGTGAACCATGTAAATTTGTGTGTCATACTTTGTGTTGTTACTTACATGTGTTTTCCCTCTCTTGCCAAGTGTTATGACATGTTTAGATATATTTACTTATGCTTTGTGCTTGTTAGATGTGTATAGATGATAGATTTGATGTGTATGAAGTGGTTAAGTGCTTGGTCTACCAGATCCGGTCTATTGTATGCTGCTAAGTGCTGAATCATCTTAGATCTAAGTATATACTGTAATGATCTGTGTTATCTGCGGAGTGAGATAAGGGTTAATTCTAGGTGAACTATTGATGCTAAGTGCTTTGTTAAGTGTGTAATCACAGATCTGTATCCCAGCTAAGGTTGCAGACACCTAAGTCCTGCAATCACCCCTGCCTCTACCTCGGGTGAGACTTCATCTGCTTCACAGGTGTTGCCGACAGGGCTTGTAGTTAGAGTTTTGTTAGTGCGTTGTTGTAGTGTTGAACCCTGGGTCTACCCCTATTCCAACAAGTAATGACCGCAACATGATGGAAAGGGAAAAATTTCGAAGGCAAGACACAAAGGAGAATAGTTAACACGTACAACAGTACCACGCGTAGGACACGCCACCAAAAGTTAAAAAGGGACAAATGTCAGTGTGGAATAGTTGTCACTCCATCGTCCCTCTATAAAGTCGAAAAAAAGGGGGGGAAAGCTAGTCATTGTGTCAATTTCTAAGGAGAGAACGCAAAGCCGAGTGGAAAAGAGATAGAGTGAGAATTCAACCGAGCAATTGTCGAGGACATATATTTTGAGCCTAGACCCTGTCAAAATTTCACCGCCATGAGTTGGAGAGTCGGGCAGGGCCGGTAGCAACACATGCAATAATGCTCGCACGACATACACAAGAGAGCAAGCAATACTTGTATTGGTGGATGTGGATGAAATACACACACCAGAGTATGAAACAAACCCGGTGACAGTAGAAGAGGAGAAAAAACCAGCACAGGAGGCCAGACTGATGGAGGAGGACCCCAAAAGAACTGAGTCTAATAATTCGAGGGGGAAAGGGAAACGACATACCGAGCAGGCCACGGTCTTAGTGCCACAGAGCCACGAACCAGAGGTATCACAGGACACCGTACACAAGGGTGTACCACATGTGGGGGCCTCATCCCCACAAGCCAAACGGAAGGGCCAAGTTGAGAGTAGTGTGCATGGAGTGTCACAGCCTCAAGAAGAAGGGACCCTGATTTTTCCAAAACTCCCGAGCAAAGTGAGAGTTGATGACGACATGGTCAGTGGAGTCACTGCCACCAAATAATCCGACCATGATGTGACCATTCTCACTAAATTCCCAGACTTGGTGTCACAAGTCTACTTAGAAAGCATGGGGGCAGGCTCATTAGGCATGCCACTGATAGAGCCGGTGCAGTGGATCCTGGGGATATATAATATGGGCATCATGAATTTATTGGGTGCCCCACACTTTGGGAGGGAAAATACTGTCAATGCATGCGTCAAGAAATTACTTGTACGCGTCCATGGTGAATTTTATGGATGGATAGGTCGGTGCCTATCACTGTGGATGTCATCACATGAATCATAGGTTTACCCACAGATGGAGAAAAGACAGAGAAGTACTTATAGGGAAAAACACGAGTGAAGGCCATCTTAGATGAGATCAAGGCTAAGTATGGTGCAGAACGAGGCAACAGAGGAATCATGATCAGTGACATCAATGATTTTGTGACAAGGTTTGCTACCTGACTCCTCGGGTGAAAAATAATGTGTAAGTGTCGAAAAGAGGAAGTACCAGCTGGTGTGGTTGTCGCCGCTACGCAGTGTGCAAAGGGGAGCTTGATGAGCTTGGCCCCATACCACCTCAATTCATTCTTGGAGGATTGCAAAGACACACAGGACTGGAGCTTTGAGTTCCACTAATCATGGTTACTCATCCTCATTGGCCTCATTGGTTGGAAAGAACTGGTCTACAATACGTATCTAGAGAGACCAGGAAAGTGTGGCGCAACACGCTACACATCATTAGAAAACAACACAGAATCGAAGAGAAAGAAGATAAACATGGACACATTTGTGAGGTATTTCATAGAGATGCAAGAACTTATTGCAGACACATGGCACATTACACCAGAGACTGTCTAGGAGTTTGGACAGGTTTCCAACTTCAGGGCAACGCGCCACAGTCTATGGATGCAAGCCAAGCGCGACAAAGCCAAGGAATGGCTACAAATTAAATACTACATCACGCCGGAAGAAATACAAAGAGAGGTCCAAGAGTGGCTTGCAGAATGGAAGTTACCCTAGATTCCAACCACGATACAAAGCACATGACCTCATATGCAGAACAGACCAACGCCAGTGCACCAAACTGACACCAATGGGGCAGGATCCAAGAAGAGAAATTCCCAAGGCCAAGAGGGGGTAAGCACCCCAGCCAAGAAGAGACCATGAACACATAGTAGACCACCAAAGGGGCCTACATAGGCTCCACCACGCATAGAACAACCACCCATACACTCAATGGGAGAAGCGTGAGAAGAAGAGATAGACACAAGGACTCAGTAAATCCCTAAGGTGGAAGAAACAGGCTCATGGACACACAAAATCCTTGAGGAGGAAGAGCAAGGGAAAGGAACCCAGGATATTCTTGAGGCTAGAGAAATAGGGACAACCACTATAGGGGATACCCAGAGACCCCCTAGTCCTGAGCCATCAGCTACCCAAGAGAAGCGGCCAGGGGAGCACACCAGTGGTGGTCGAAAGAAGACAAATTCCCACAAACCACAGATCCATATCTCACTAACCTATGATGATGTGGAGTTAGTGGCGACAACAGTTGAGGAGAGACTGGCCGAAGTATGGGAGAATGCGGAGAAACACAGGGATTCAATCGCCAATCAAGTGTAAGAGGTAAAAATTGCACTAGAGCAGTTAAGGATCAGGGCAACACATGCACCAAAAGGAACACTGACATAGGCTAAGGAAGGAGTGCCATTTCCTAAGAGAATACAGTTTGCAGCACAACCCAACGCCAATTTCATCATCACACCGGATATGATGTTCATTGACGAAGAAACAATGCAAAAAACTCTTAAATAAATTGAGACATTGGATGTGGCATTGGCCAATATTCCATCAAAATCCATGTAAAAACTTTAGGTAAGCGTTGTGCAGGAGATTCAATCCAGAGAAAGAGTAGACACCACAAACTTACATATAGCCCAAAAATAGACCATCTCGCTGAAGATATCCCTCAACCTTGAGGCGCACCAGAAAGAGAAAGTGAAGCAGAAAGTGGAGGAGATGGAGCAGCAAATCCACATGTTGTTTCAAACAATTCCCAAAAGCAAAAGAAACAAGGCCGGGTCATCGGGAGAGAAGATGCATGGGATAGAGCAGACTATCCCCAAGGAGAAAATCAAAGAGTTGGAGGAGCGTGTCACACCCACTACTCCTCTAGAAGTCAGAGCGCAGTGAGAACATGAGGTGACAATAGCTGTGGAGGGCATCATCCAAAGTATTCAGATAGTCACGATGTTGTTACAGAAGAGCGCGCAGCTTTGGACTCACCTACTAGAGGGTGGGGGCCTCCAGGAGCTACAAGAGAAGGAATCCAAAATCCACGCAACAATGGCGGAAGTGAAGCAGTGACAGAAAGTAATGTCATTTCTGGAGAAGATCAATACTGCCATGGAATTAAAGGCTCTGCAGTTGGAAGAGAAAGTGATGCAAGTGGAGAAGACAGCTAGACATGCGTTTTTGGATCCCCTGCAAGAAAAGGTGGAGTAGCCGGTCATGGAGAGAGACGAAGAGAAGAAGAGAATTGAGCAGATCGAGGTCAAGGGATGCAAGATCTTATAGTCTCCCATCATGGAGTAGGTGGTCACCAATATGGCCGACAAGAATAGTTAGGCTCAACAACAGTGCCAACGCATAATGAAGATGTATGATGCACTATAGCATGATGTGTCCGAAGCAGGAGGCAAGTAATGACAGTGGAATAATTCAAGCAGTGACTCTCGGGATGAGTCACGATGTCAGTGTTGGGGGCTTGTTGGGCACAGGCCCATTTTGGGGAAAAGGCATGACGTGGAGGCGAAACAGTGGGAAGAAAAGCATGCAAGGCATACATGCAAGAATAAGAGAAAGATAGACAACTGGAAGAAAAGCATCGGAAGAAAGCATGCATGTAGAGGATAAAAGCACGCAAGGCCAGCTTACAAGAAGACCTAATTAGGTTATGGTTTTGGTTAGAGAATGTAATGACTGATGAGCCAAGAATAGATATAAATAGACACCTAGGAGATCTGGGGGGGGTCAGTGTCTTTTATGATTGTCATGAGTTACTCGCATGAGATAGAGTAATAGGTCTGTGACACAAATATGATCTAATACCTTTTTGTAAGTTGTTGAGTTGAGGGAGGGGAAAGTGACTTGACATTGAGGGTAAGACCACAGGCTGAGGAGCCTGATGCGATCTAGTCAGCCTCGTAAGGGTCATGGAGTCTGTTTGATGAATGTATGAATGGAGTTGTAGTGTGTGCGGTGCCATACATGACAAACCTATAATAAAAGAGCCTTGGAGACAAATCTTTGTGGATGTAGCCCAGGAGGGGGTGAACCATGGTAATTCATGTGTTGTGTGGACTGATTATCGGTTATATCTTTGTTTTTAATGGTTAAATATTATATAAATTATTTGATGAAGTAGTTATATCTCTTGATCTGCATGCACACATAAGGAACAACATGATAACTAATATCGTTGAATGCCCAAATATTGATTAATAAAATAAATAGAATTCCCATCATACAGTAACAGATCCCCACTTAATCCTGGACTACAAGCACTTGAGTATTGCAGTCACCCATTAAGACTATCTCTGGTGAGACTGCACAATGCACTCTGTGTATTGTGTTGCCTTTTGATTTACCAGAAGGGTCGATAGTTTTAGAGGCTTTGTTGGAACCCTAGTAGACCTGAACCTGGGTCAATCATGTTAAAGGAATAGCTCAGCTATGAAACCAACAGGGAGAACCATGAGCCATGAGTGAAGGGTCGAATGAGCTATCAGTCAAGCACATCGTCACATGATAACTTCTCTGAGAGGTTTGTTCAAAATTTATGATATATTTTGAATAAATATAGCGAGGGAAAACATGATAGAAAAGATAAATATGAAACGAATTAGCTCTATATACCTTGTAAAAATATATCACAAAACCCTAATGAGAGCCATTTCCTCTCCTTTCTCGGCATTCCCACAACCCTATTTCGATGACCCAACGAATAATTTACTTTTGGAGGGTTCAAGGGTATTCAAACACAGACTTGACCCAGATGGAAAAACATTGCATAAGGAAACCATTAATGCACTTTTGAATGAGACTAGGGTTTTTGAAACCAAGTGAATCTATGTAGTAGTTTCATCCTATATACCCCTTAATCATTGTGTTGTGGCTAGGAGTAAGGGTTTCACTCATAAACAAGATGTGTGCTAAGAAACAAGATTTTTTCCATGTGATAAATCATGGAATTGAGGAACAAGTTATCGAGGGGGTAGAATCGGCTACTCAAGATATACTAATCGCACCACTAAGCAAATAAATAAAAGATCATTTCAATGAATTCTTAGTATGACTATTCAAAGTGTTTTGAATCTTCATATCTTGAGACTATAAACTTGAATAAGATGTTGTTTTTGGATTCAATGCAATGATTTTTTTTATTGTTTATGGCTTGATGGAAACCCTAAAATTTGGTACATTATAATTAAAAAAAAATATTGTTATGGAGGAACTAAGTCTTAATCGCTTGGGAAAAATACCACGCTAAAACATATTCCTACCAAATATGACAAAAGAAATGTGATGACAATGGTGACTACCTATGATTATCTACCAATAGTTCAAGTGGACAATGTTGACATTGATATCTGCATGGTGTGAATTAATTTATAATGACGAGGAATAGAAATAACACAAATTTTCATGACACTTTTGATGATATTTTACTTCATTGTCTTGTTGTATCACTTGGAGCATATGGATCTCCCTTGTTGGTTATTTCCTTTGAAAACTATGAAGAAATTGTTTTCAGTTTCTTATGGAAGCTTTCTAAAATATGTTTGATCTACTCACGGTGCCCTTATTTGTTCCTCTTTTTCCCCATTCTTAGGATATGATTATTCTAGGAAGGTGGCTTGTGTTGGGGTCTATGAAAGGGTATCAAGTGGATCTACCAACAATTTAAAGAGTTTATTTATAAGTTATTGTATTACCTTTCATCGGAATCACTCATTAGAGGAAATTTCAACTCAAAAGTGTCTGTATAAGGAAAAATCAAGAAATTAATAAAAAATGCTATGTAGACAATTTTTAATATTACACTTTTAGCGAAGCTGCCCATGGTTATTTTACTTTTATCAAGGATAACTTAAATAGATATTTTATATTAAAATCAATTTATGATCACCATGTTTGATGGAGTGTTTTCTCCAAAATAAGGAAAGAATATTAAATACACAATACCATCTTAAAATTTATTGAACCAACTCCCCAAGGTGTAAAGTTCCCCCAAAAAATATTAAATATTATTAAAAACAATATAAAATTACACATACTCAAAATTATATAGGATTAAAAGAAAGTTGTAGAATCCAAATTGTATATTTTTAAAAAGTATTCACTAAGTCTGGTTCGTCTACCATTGACCAAGGGGAAAATGTGATTGGATCTGAAGGGCCTCCTCTTAGTTATGTTTCCTCATCCATTGTTGACAAAAATGGGCATGAATGCCATTGAATAGGAAACCCTCCTCTTAGGTTTTCAAGTTTTCCTTGAAGATGTCATACATTTATTTTTCAAATTACGGCTTGGCCAAGGGGCATATGTGATTGAATCTGGAGGGCATCCTCTCAATTATAGTTCCTCATCCATTGTTGAGAAAAATGGGTGCGAATGGAATCGAATT
Organism: Picea engelmannii; assembly: GCA_009831015.1. Taxonomy (NCBI): domain Eukaryota; kingdom Viridiplantae; phylum Streptophyta; class Pinopsida; order Pinales; family Pinaceae; genus Picea; species Picea engelmannii. The sequence continues at coordinate 657,832 of ML780447.1, read as the reverse complement.
GAAAACTCTCCTCTCAAGTTTTCAATTTTTCCTCAAATATCTCATGCATTCATTTTTCAAATTCTGCCTTGGCCAAGGGGAAAATGTGATTCGATACAAAGGACCTCCTCTAAACTCTATTTCCTTGTCCATTGCTTACAAAAATTGTAATGAATTCCATTGAATTTGGAACCCTCCTCTCAACTTTGGTTCCTTGTCCATTTTTTACAAAAATTGGTGTGAATGCCATTGAATTAAAAACCCTCCTCTCAAGTTATCATTTTTTTCTCAAAGATCTCATGCAATTATTTCTCAAATTCCACCAAATGTGGATTGATGGTGCTTATTTACCAAATTCCACCAAATGTGGATTCATGGTCTTGGTTTGAGTAGTTTTGCACCAAAATATGGCCAATTCAAGCAGGCTTTGGAATTGAGTCTCAACGTTTTGAAGTAAATTCTCCTAAAATATTCATGGGTTCGACTAGATATCTCTAAAATTCCATCAAAGACATGGCATGTTTCTTCTAATAGGTATGCTTTTTTTGTGGTAAATTCTGTCAAAATTTTCACAAGTTCGAATGGATATCTCTAAAATTGTCATCTAACATGAGGCATGTTTCTTCTTATATGTATGTTGGTTCCTCCCGTGGCTTGCAACATTTTATATTTGTTGCACTATTTACACCAAGTGTTTGTTCTTTTTAGGAAAGTATTATATTCCCTCTTGGACGAGGATGTTGTCCAATCCTTGGACTTAGCAGAGTCTTTCGATATAATTAGGGAAAACAGAGGAAACAAGGCCCAACAAATATTCCTTATCTACTTTAGCATCCAAGGAACGTCTTTGATGCCATGATTTCACTTGCCTCACTAACTTGTTAATTTGGAATTCTACTAGATTGGTTGGAATTTTGTGATAATTGTATTATGGGCCTATTTATGATCATATTGCAAAAACTTGAAAGGTAACCACATTTCCCTTGAACAAAAAATTCAAGATCTTAATATCTAATTACAACAAATCCATCACTCAAATATGATTCATATAATGAATACATAATATTGAACCAAAAAATAGCAATGTTGAATCAAAGACATATGGAAAATTGCTTGAAGACAAGTACAACTCATCAAAAGAAATTGAGAAGTTGAAAAACGATATCTCTCGTCTCCAAAATATATTCTCTGTGATAAAGAAAAGTGCAATGGGGTTGAGATTTAAATCGAGAGAGATGAAACCAATATCATGTTTTGAAAAGAGGGGAGGTTCCTTTAGAAAAAGAGTGTTTGGGTTGAAAACCATATTAGATCCAACTTGCATCGATTATGTGGATTTGTGCAAAACCGTGTTAAATAAAAGTGACATTAAAGTAGTGCTCAAAGAGCCATAATTTGATGATTTGAGGAAAGAAGTAGTTCATCAATTAATTGCAAAATTAAAAATTGATGTAAAGGATGTTCAAGGAGTTTGTGATGATAAATGGATTAGCAGGGAAGCATATGCAAGTTTTTTTAAATTTCTAAGAGAGGGAATGTTAAATGGTGGCATTAAGAATATTTTTGTTCCTCACCATTTTCATGTGAATTATAAAAGGTGTGCACTACGAAACAAAAAAATTGTTGATTCATTGGGAGATGCATATCAATTAGAAGTAGTGCATGAAGTTGCAATTAAGAGTAAAAAGAAAGTATCAAGTGAAATTATTTCATTAGTTAAAAATTTAAATAACTCGTGGTATGACTTAGAACAAGTGTTATAGCTGATGGTGAGGTACTACGACATCTCTATTGAGGAGACATGTGGAAATTTGATTTTTTTCCTAAAATTGGATGAGATGGAATTAGTCAACAACGAAAAATATCAAATAATTTCAATCACATTAGTGAATCGTGCATTAGATCCATGCCTTTATAAAACAACTGATAAATATTTTCAAGTTGAATCTGAAGATCACCTTTTTTGGTTGGGAATTTTTCATGTCAACAAGGAGTCCCATGCATCCTTGAAATTTGTTTTCAACAAAACATCTATACCATTAATTATTTCTTCACATGATTATGGGGAAAAATTACATGTGCAAGGATATGGTTCATATTTTGTGGAATGGCATCTTACAGTCAACTTCAAAACTATCAGGTGTATGTGTTAGAATATAGAATATGGTGTGCTCGTTTTACCATTGACGATACCCTTGTCACCCAACCATAGGCCAAAGCCACCCTCAGAGCACCTTAACCTTGACTGAGAATTAATCCGGAAGCAAACTCTAGGCTAGATATCCAAACAAGGTGTAGCGCATCTTCCTCCACGGATAGTGCACCAACAATAGCTGATTAGATAGTCCAAACCCTAGCCAAGAGATAGTCCAAGATCATACTGAAAACTAGTTGTTGCTACAGCTGCAACTGCAGCTCTCCTCCACATGTGCGCACCAAAATGGGAACTGCAGTGCGCACCAAATTGGGAACTGCAATTCTAAGATGCTGTAAATGAGAATTGGCACCTTGTATTTATATTGGTTCTTCCAGATTTGTTGGGGCCGAATTCTCCTTCTGGATATGTGTCTGTTCAGTATATTAATATTATTTCTGGCCGACTTCTTCTCTTGGAGGCTAATAACCTAATATAAATTATCTTCTTGAGCCAACAAGACTTCTAGGGTTATTAGCCAACTCATTAGGGTTTTCTCTTGCTTTCTGGAGTCTTCTATTCTCGTCAAGTTCACATGTGGAGGTAAATACCTCCCGCAGCTACCATAATATTAACACTCCCTCCTAGCTAGGGAGGTATTACAGGTAATGGTCTTGAGCACAAAAACATACCATTTATCCGGTAGCATCAATATAGTCATCTAGACTATCTCATGACTAGATCATGAGCATCACCATCACCATTAGTTGCATCATCTCTTAGAACCATACTTCATCTGAGTAATTAGACATGATGTTGGATAAGTCACTCACACCATAGAGTGATACAAGAGCCACTCTTATAATCTAGAGGAGTAAATGCTTTGAACCAATTTTCGTCTGGAAAATATTTGTTCATCATTCATCTAGATGGTGATTATTTTCAATAAACTATTGATAGTCTTCAAGGAAGTTAGAACAAAAATAGAACACAGCTGTGTCTATCCATAGTAGTACATAACTACAATCTAGTGATTTACTACCACACCAAGTAACACACAAGTACTTGATCAGCAACGTATAGTCACGAATAGTGGAACATATCCACCACAATAGTCTTCATCTACTGTCATACAGTCTTCATAACAAACATCTGATAGCAACCTGCATAGAAACAATGTTATGCTATATACTAAATTATTTGGGCCAATCTTTCACTCACATCTGTGAGTTCTAAAAGAATATCTACCTCATGAATAGTGGAACATATCCACCACAGTAGTCTATATCTACTGTCTTCATAACAAACATCTGAAAGAAACCTGCACAGAAACAATGTTATGATATAAACTGATTTGTCTGGGCCAATCTTTCACTCACATCTGTGAGCTATGAGAATATCTGCCTCAAAATAGTGGAACATATCCACCACAGTAGTATATCTCTATGGTCTAGAGACAAGTAGTCTCCATAACAATCCTCTGATGCCATCCTGCACATAAAATATTGTTAAAAATAAATTGAATCATCTGGGCCAATATTTCACTCACGTTTATGATATTTGAAAGAATATATGCCCTCATCAGCAATGGGCTATCTGCCCTATTCTTCCCAAACAAGGAAGAAGGATTGTTTCTGATTTCTAAGCATGAACCATTCTTCCTACACTAATCAAAGTGCACCCTGGACAGAATGTATAAACCCTAAGGAATGTCTGAGTCTGGACCATTCCTCCTACACTAATCAAAGTGCGCCCTCGAGAGAATGTATAAACCCTAAGGAATGTTTGTCCTGAACCATTCCCCACCCTAGGCCATTCCTCCTACACTAATCAAAGTGCACACTGGAGAGAATGTATAACCCTAAGGAATGTCTGTCCCTGATTGTTGAGCTTGGACCGTTCCCCACCCTGGGCCATTCCTCCTACGCTAATCAAAGTGCACCCTGGAGAGAATGTATAAACCCTAAGGAATGACTATCTATACCATTTCCTCCGTTAACCACAAGAGGAAAATACTGTCCTGCATCAACCTCCAAAACGGACCATTCCTCATGTTAACCACAATGAAAAATCGTTGTCCAACGAGGTGGGCCAGTGTTCTTGAGTAACCCTCAAGAAGAGAGATTTCCCTAGACCACTCCCCATGTTAACCACAATGGGAAGTCGTTGTATATGATACATCAGCAATCAGACTACTTCCTACGTTAACCACAATAGGAAGTGATTGTCCATTAGAAGTCTCAATCCACTTTCCGAACAGGAAAGCATCTGTCCAAGATGGACTATTTTTCAAATTTAAAGATGAATGTCTTCAATAATGTTTTTAGTGCTCCCTCCTAACTCGAAGAGTCATTTCTTCCTTTTCCAATAAGAAGGAAGTTGTTTCCACGAGCTCCAACTTGAGTACGCAAACTCTTTCATCTTGGATAGAGGCTTTACCAAAATGTTTGCTTATCTACTTATCTGTGGAGATATGTATTGGAGAATCATTTTCTCCTTTATGGACTTCATCATGGATAATGTAATGCTTGATTTCAAATGTAATTTAGTCTGGAACACTGTGAAGGCTTCATGTAGATCTAAACAATAGAGTATATCATAGTTGGAAAACTGGAACATATCTATGTGGCACTTCTTCTGTCATCATGAGATCTGATCTACTGAGTAGTCATATTGATGTTATAGGAAATCTTCACCATGCTTCTGCTGTGCACTAGAGGTTCTTTACCAAGTTATCTTCTTCTTATCTTCATACAGGAGTCTCTTTTTGGTATGCCTCAAAGTCTTGAGATTTCTCTTCATATGTTCTTTATTCAATTTCTCTGGAGAACATTCTTTTCATTCATCTGATGTAGAACTCTAACTCATGGATGTTGTGGATGATATAATGACTCATGTAGTGATATGTCTGGTGTACTGGAACAAGTAATCATCATAGTCTTCTCCCTCCATCTGGGAGAACCTCTGGTTCTAGATCTCGCAATGCTTTCATTCATAAGTCTTCCATACACTGTTCTTCGTCACGACTTTCAATTCTTCTGCTTGATTTCTTTTAGTGAGTTCATATTAAGCTGGTAATCTTGTGATTCTTGATACAATGACTGGTTGTTCTGGTTCCTCTTTCTTTCTTGGAATCCTCATGTTCTTCTTCATGTTTTTCTTTAGCTCTTGGGTCCATGGAGTTTCTTATAGATTCCATGCCCTAGAGATTCCACTTCTTCCTTTCATCATAGGATCACGGATTTGGATGAACAACCAGGAATACTTTAAGGCTTATTTTGAAAGAATTCTTCTTCTTTGGTTGAATTGAACACGTACTGACTTTCATGACTGCTACCATGGATATATATTTCATCATCTTCAATGGATAATAGGATTAGCTCCCTCCTAACCCTTGCTTCATGTAAGAGTGTATAGCTCCTTCCGTCTGACAGAGTCCATGCTTCCATCTGCATCCTTATTGTCTTCTACAATATATAATTGGCTCTCTTGTCTAACAGAGTCCACGCTTCCATCTTGTTGTCTTCTACAAAATGTCATAAGTATTTCTCCAATTTCCTCTCGATTGCTGACTTCTTTTTGTCTTTGCCTCTACTAAGTTTCTTCGTGATTGATTTAATAACTTCCACATGATTTGTATCTCATCTTTTCATGTGTATTATCTAATGATATCCATTTCCATCTTGTTTGTTCTTCCATAGGTATAGTTCTTCTTGGAACACATTATCTTCCAAGAGACGGATATATAAGATATGTAAAGAGATGATGCAAACAAGATATGTACAAGAAATAAGAAGAGTGTTGTTACCTTTTTAGAAGAAGAAGTCTCTTCCATCCTGCTTAGTCTTCTTTGTAGGTTCCTTTTCTTTGGCAATCGATGCTTCACATTTCTCCTTCCTTTTCTTTAGCTCGGGACACTGATTCTTGTAGTGACCGTACTTTTGACAGTTGAAGCATTGTACTTTTGAAATGTCTTTCTCTTGGTTTGGCTTCCTCCTTGAACTAAACTTCCTTCTGTTCCTGAAGTTCTTGAATCTTGTTGTGAAGGCTTGATCATCATACTTCTTTTGGGGTTTCTCTTTTGCATTGATCCTTGATTCTTCTTGAGCATAGCAAGTCCAAAGTTATTCAAATGTCGAGTACTCCTTCCTTGTGTTCATGCTTTCAGAAAATGAATTCCATGTCTTGGGAAGACCATTGAGTACTATGTTTACCAATACCTTCTCTGAATTGATCTCTTCAATAGGTTGTAGTTAATCTCTTAACTGGGAGATTCTTACAAATTATGATGTTATGTTGTCATCATCATTCATCTTCATGTCACAGAGCTCATTCTTCAGAGTCATAACTTGTCCAATGTTTCTGACTGAGAAGAGATTTGTTAGGGCATCGTACATCTTCTTTAATGAGTCAAGATGGTAGATGTAGGGTATCAAGTGGTCTTTTATGGAATCCACTATGATACTCATGGCATTGATGTCAACATCTTTGAACTTCTCCATAGCTGCAACGTTCTGTGGTTCCTTCTCTTCTCCTTCTTCAAACTCTAGCTTCTCGATCTTTCCTTTCACGATATCCAGTACTTTATTCTTGGCAAGGATGAGGTCAATCCTTGTCTTCCACGCTCTGAAATTAGAGGCTCCATCTAATTTGTTCTCAGACTTCATAGAGTTAGTCATGGCTTGCTTGACTTGGTCAAACCCTAGATTTGACCAGAAATTCAAAATTCATGTCTTGGCTTGCTAAGAGTATCAAGAGATGCGCTAGGCTAGGGCGCACTGATCTGTTTGAAGATTAGGTCAATCCATTCAATTAAGGTGCCTCAACAAGAGGATTAGGGTTTCTGCAACTGCTCCTGCTAATAACCCTAGCGACAGTGTCTTGGGAGCTGCTTCTGCTAGTAACCCTAGCGACAGTTACTCAACGATCTTAATATCCTAGCGGCTATGTTTCCTTCCAGCATTTAGACTGAATGAAGGAGGTGTGGGCCCATAACCTGTTAGAATATAGAATATGGTGTGATCGTTTTACCATTGACGATACCCTCGTCACCCAATCATAAGCCGAAGCCACCCTCCGAGCACCTTAACCTTGACTGAGAATTACTCCGGAAGCAAACCCTAGGCTAGATATCCAAACAAGGTGTAGCGCATCTTCCTCCAAGGATAGCGCACCAACAATAGATGATCAGATAGTCCAAACCCTAGCCAAGAGATAGTCCAAGATCATACTAAAAACTAGCTGCTGTTGCAGCTGCAACTGCAGCTCTCCTCCACATGTGCGCACCAAACTGGGAACTACAATTCTGAGATGTTGTCAAATGAGAACTGGCGCACTATATTTATACTAGTTCTGCCAGATTTGTTGGGGCCGACTTCTCCTTCTGGATATGTGTCTGTTCAGTATATTATTACTATTTCTGGTCGACTTCTTCTCTTGGAGGCTAATAACCTAATATAAATTATCTTCTTGAGCTGACAAGACTTCTAGGGTTATTAGCCAACTCATTAGGGTTTTCTCTTGCTTTCTAGAGTCTTCTATTCTCGTCAGGTTCACACATGAAGGTAAATACCTCCCACAGCTACCATAATATTAACAATATGTACAACATTTCTCATGGTGCAAATGCAACACACGGTTTCTTATATTGCATGCACAAAAAACAAAAAAATCAAAGTTGGAAAAGTGGTATTTTGAGTTGTCCTCAATACCTTCTTCCTGATCGTGATCACCTTGATCCAAATGTATATGTAGTGCTTCCTATACCTTTGATTAGGGTGCATATGTGCACTTTTCATGCATTTGTGAGAATTGCTAATAGTATGGTGTATTTCCTATTTTGTTTTCTTGGAACAAAATCCCATAAGAAGAGAGTAAAAATTTGATTGAGGAAATTGAACAAGTTCTTTCAAAAGCAGCATTGCATAGTGGAAATGTTAAAATTGAAAATTATATTAAGAGGTCATGTACAAGAGGTAATCTACCAACAAATCCATCAATGTTAGGTGTCAATGTATGTCATTTTATTGAAAACAAATGTGGACATGGATGTTTGGGATTTTATGAAGACTTTATTGATGCAAAAGATGATCGCACTAGTGGAGGTTAGGAATCAACTAGAAAGAAGAAACGTTCTTGGAGATCACTTTCATATTTATTTTAGTGGATGGATAAGGAAAAATTCATTAAAGGTGATGCAACAACCTTTTAAAAAGTTGTTACACTCTTCATAAGAGCAATGAAAGAAGACCGAGGAGAGAACCATTGACACATTATATAGTACGCATATTAATTTTCACCCCACTAGTACTTTCCTTTGTACATCTCTTTACTTTACATACTATTATCTTAAATTAACTTCATTTGGTACATTTGTTTGGTATTCTAAGATAGATTGAACTATGTATGTTTGGAACATCAATTATTTGCACACATGCCATGGTTTGCAGAAAAATATGGAAGCTTGGCCATTTGGGGTACACAAAGTATGGAGAAATCACATAATCTAGCTCATACCATTTACCATAGATACACATAGAAATGAGGGGGTTCCAATCATTCATATATTTTCTTGTGCAAATGGGTCAAGCATTTTATAGGCGTAAAATGGTTGTATTTAAGAGGAAACGCCAACTTCTAGAAACAATTGAACTTCGTAGAGTGATAAGACAAGTAGAGATTAGTAGAAAACATAGGAGATTTGATGTTTCTGAAGGTGGAGTTGGGACAAGTGCAAGGTATGCAATATGTATGTTAAATTTTCTACCTTGTCCATTTAATTTATTTATTGTTTAAAAGGCTCATTATCATTATTTTTTGTAGATGTGACCGACCTTCCACAAGCCATTAAATTTTCCTATAAGTGTATTCTCTTCCAAATAATTATGTAAGTTTTAAAGTTTATCCTCTTCGTGAAGCTTATATTTTGCGTGTCAAATAATTATCTAAGGCTATCTAGAAAATTATGCCTTTTGGTATCAAAACTAACCCATATATGCAATCATGTGTCACAGGTCTAGAATTATGGAGGATCACATAGAGTGGTATTTATCATCACATATTGGATGGTTTACATTGCATCAGATGAATGGTTCTCATCTAGCATGATCCCACACATAGTGTTAACTATCATACCCCCAAAGCGAGGCAAAGGGAACGCCAAAGTAAATAAGAGTGGTTATGTTGTTCAAAGATCAAGGGATTTTTTTTTTAGATAGAAAATGAGATCCATAGTCCAAATTGCATGAGATGGTCATCACCTTAACAATTTGTAGTTATTTATGTGATTTTACATAGTCCATCATTTGTGGACTATGAAGTTCATCGATGCTTTCACCTATTTTTGGATGTTTACACAATATTGTACTCAGTAATCCCATCAACCTTTTTTTGGTGAATCTTTTTCACATTAATAAAATTGTCTTATCTTATATTATCCCTTAGATAGTATTGTGTTATCGATACTTTCACCTAGTCATGGATGTTGATGTTATGGTAGTTGCAGGATGTATTATCTTCAACGTGTAACCTTTGATGAGATTAGAATATTCTGAGAAGCTAAAAAAACACTAACGAATGAATAAGAAACCTAGAAGACAAGTCAACTCAATAGAATAATTTATATTAAAGAATTATCCTCTGGGAAGAGAAGTTGGCCCATTTAGTTGACTTGGAGCACTATAAATAGAGGGCGCTTGAGATCATTTTGTCACACTCTCACTCACAACCTCATAAGGACTAGTGGTGTGCATAATTGGAGGAGAGTTGCAGTTGTTGCAGTGGTGACTTGGTCTTGGTTTCTCTCCTTGGTATGCTAGCCTTGGAGAGAGGTATGCTACCTTGGTTGGCTATTGGTTCTAGTGATTTCTTCTAGAATTATTCTATCTATCAAGGTTAAGGTGCTCGAGGGTGGCCTTCTGCCTATGGTTGGGTGACAATATTGAGATATTGTCTATGGTGAAAATGAACATACCTATTATTTTAATAGGTTATGGACCCACACTATCTTCGGATAGTCTAACCACTAGAAGGTAGATTGGGAGGTTATTTTCTCGTTCCAACACCAATTGCAGTTGCAGTTGCAGTGAGATTTTTGCTGCAACAACGGAAACCTAACCCTCGTTTTGAGGCACCTTAAGTGAAGTGATTGACCTAATTCCTTGATATCCTAGTGCACCTTATCCTAGCGCATATCCCGGTACTCTCATCTAGCTAAGGCGTCAAGGTTTAGTTTTTGGTCAAAGTCAAAGGTTAAACAAGTCAAAGTCAAATATTGACCAAGTAAAAGTCAAAGTCAACGCAAACATGACTTATTCTATGAAGTCAAAAAATAAGTTAGAAGGGGATTCAAACATGATGAAGCAAGTCTCTTCTACTACTAAGCTCTTACTGGATCTATTGAATATGACATATGGATAATCGATAGTGGAGATTCAAGGCATATGAAAGGTGACTGTAAAAATATCTCAAGCATGACGGCAAAGGAAACATCTCATAAAGTGAAGCTTGGAGACAAGAACTCTTATGCAGTCAAGGGAATTGGACAAGCTACTATCAAGATGGAATCAGGTAACTCTATTCATCTCGGTAATGTTCTATATGTTCCTGGTTTGAAAAAGAATCTAGTATCCATTTCTTGTTTGGAATAAAAAGGAGATAGAGTGGCTTTTGTAGATGGAAAAGTTCTTGTATGGTCTAAAGATTCAAATATAGAATACGTTAGAGTCATTGGAATTCGTGAAGGAAGATTGTATAAACTTCTAGGTTAGAATACTCAAGCTCTTATACATGATGAAATCAACCCTAGTGAGTTATGGAATAGAAGGTATGCTCACCTTCATTATCAATCATTTCCATATATAAAACAAATGGTTGTAGGCATACCAGAATTACAATTTGTGCATGAAGGCGTTTGCAAAGGATGTGCACTTGGGAAGAATATTAAGAAACCATTCCCAAGCAGTGAGAATAGATCCAAAGAGATCTTAAACCTAATACATTCAGACGTATGTGGTCCTATGCCAATGAAGTCACTAGGAGGATCTCTTTACTATGTGACATCCGTAGATGAATTCTCAAGAAATACTTGGATGTACCTAATAAAGATGAAAGATGAAGTATTTGGCAAGTTCCAAGAATTCAAAGTTGAAGGAGAGAATCTAATAGATAAGAAGATCAAGATTATAAGAACTGATAATGGAGGGGAATACACCTCCAAGGAGACTGTTTCCTTGTAAAGAAGCTGGGATTAGGAGGGAGCTCATTGTCCCTCACAATCCTCAACAAAATGGTGCAGCTGAAAGAAATAATAGAGCTATTGAAGAATATGTCAAGGCAATGATGAATGACCAGAATTTATCCATGTTCCTATGGGGAGAAGAAACCATGTCAGTTGTTTATGTTTAGAACATAAGTCCACATCGTATACTAAAGAATATGACTCAAGAAGAAGCCATCTCCAAAAAGAAGCCAAATGTTGAACACTTGAGAATCTTTGGATGCCATGTCTATATTCATGTCCCCAAGGATAAGAGAAATAAGTTAGAACCTTCAGGAAAGAAAGGTATATTCGTTGGATATAGTGAATTATCAAAAGCATATAGAAAGAGAAAGAAGTTGGAACCTTCAGGAAAGAAAGGTATATTCATTGGATATAGTGAATTGTCAAAAGCATATAGAATCTATGTTCCATGTCAGCAAAAGGTCGAAATCAGAAGAGACGTAACTTTTGATGAAATGATTGCATTTAATAAATCTATAGAAGACTTTGTAGACTCCAACGAAGAAGAGGAACATGAAGACACCAAAGAATATAGCACATGTTATCCATAACACCCCAATGAAGAACCAGAACCACCACATGAACATGTGGAACCAATTATTGCACCTAAGACTAGAAAAATACCAACATGGCTTGAATCCACCTTGTAGGAAGAAGAAACACATAAATATCTCAGTGGTACCTTTAGACAAAGAAAGAAACCTAAAAGTTTTTCCAGTTATTTGGCACTCATGACAAGTCTTGTTAATGAAAAACCTTCCACCTTTGAGGAAGCAGTCAAGAAAAAAGAATGGAAGGAGGCTATGATGGAAGAATACCAATCCATCATGAAAAATAATGTATGGGAAAATGTGCCTAGACCCAAATAAAAGTTTGTAGTTACTTCAAAGTGGGTCTATAAGATAAATCATGCAGTAGCTGGGAGTATAGATAAATAAAAGGGAATATTTGTGGCTAGAGGTTTCTCCCAACATGAGGGAGAAGATTATGATGAGATGTTTGCTCCAGTTTCCATATATACATATATTAGACCCATCATATATCTAGCATCATACATGGGTTGGAGTTTACATTAGATGGATGTAAATACTATATTTCTCAACGGAGTAATTGAGGAAGATGTATATATAGAGAAACCTAAAGGTTTTGAGGTACACCCAAGAGAAACCCATGTATGCAGATTGAAGAAGGCCTTGTATGGACTCAAGAAATATCCAAGAGCTTGGTATGCACGTATTGATAGCCAAGGATGATTTCAAGGATGAAAATTTATTTTAAAATGCAGAAACCTTGGTGAATATTACTAATCCTTCATATTCCAACTATAAAAAATATGGTGATATTTTTGTAAAAATATTCAAAATCTAAGGATTTTATACAGTTTGTATAAAATTTTGGCAAATTTTAAGGTAAAATAATTTTATCCTATAGAATTTGGGTGAATCATTTTTAGAATGGTGAATATATTTTTGGGAAAACCATGGAAAATTATCCCATGAGCGAAATTTAGCCCCTAAAATCATTCATGTTGATAGCTATTTGATGGGACTTGTATTTTCCAAGAGTCATGGCGATCCAAACCTTTATTACAAGGTTGTGAATAATTCACATGTGATTCTACTATTATATGTTGATGATTTTTTCCTAACAGGTGCAGATTCTCTCATTATTCAGTGTAAGAAGGAGCTAGCCTCATAATATGATATGAAGGATATTGGTCTCATGCATTAATACTTGGGACTAGAAGTATGGAAAAAGTGTGGTGAAGTCTTCTTAGGACAAGGGAAGTATGTTGTAAATATCCTTCAAAAGTTTGGGATGATGGATTGAAAATCCATGGAAACTCCCATGGTAACAAATCTGAGGAAGTTGAGAGACTATGATTCTGATCTAGTAGACTCATCCCTATACCAACAGTTTATTGGATCATTGGTGTATTTGGTAAATACCAGGTCGAACATTTGATTTGTTGTGAACATGTTGATCCAGTTCCATCTGGAACCCAGACATGAGAATTGGATAGATACAAAGCATATCTTGCTATATCTTTGTGGGATGATAACCTATGGTTTGAAATATTCCTCAAACAATGAATTACAACTGCAAGGATTTACTGATTCATATTGGGAAGGGAGTGCAGATGAGAAAAATATTACTTTTGGTATGTGTTTCAGATTGGGATCTACTATGATATCATGGGCTAGCAAAAAACATAAGTCTGTTGCACTCAACACTACAAAAGCATAGTATATTGCAGCTTGTGATGCTTGTACGAAAGTAGTGTGGATCTGTAAGATGGTTTCTGGACTATTTGATTAGGTGTTGGATTCGATTGTGATATATTTTGATAACCAGAGTTGTGTGAAGCTCTCAGATAACGCGGTGTTCCATGAAAGGTCGAAGGACATTGATATCAAGTACTATTTTCTTTGTGATAAAGTCCAGAGGGGAGAAGTGGTTCTCCAATATATCTCCACTGATGAGAAGGCAACATATATCTTGACTAAGACTCTGTCCAAGATAAAGTTTGCATACTTTAGGGAAAAGGTGGGGCTCATGGATATTTCTCCCTTGGTTGAAAGGGAGGAGATGACTTCCTTGGTTGGTAGGGATCTCTGATATGTGGCATCATGGAATGTCAGTGAGTTGTGGATCTGTATCATGCTAGTACAACTTAGAGATGGTCATACAACTTAGAGATGATGCTTGCATCATGCTAGTTATGATGATGCTAGTACAACTTAGATATGATACAAATGGTTGGAGTTGTGGATGATATAGGGGCCTGAGGTGCATCGTGATAGTACAACGTAGAGGTGGACATACAACTTAGATATGATATATTGACATCATTATAGCTATGTTCATGCTAGTACAAATTAGATACGATGTTGGTAATCCACATCATGCTAGATATGGCCATGCTATTACAACTTAGAGATGGACATACAACTTAGATATGATGTATTGACATCATGCTAGTACATCTTAGCGATGAACATACAACTTAGAGGTGATGTGGATGGCTCATGTCATGCTATATATGATCATTCTAGTACCACTTAGATATGACATACAACTTATATATGATGCATTGGCATCATGCTAGATATGTCATTCTAGTACAACTTAGAGATGATCATACAACTTAGAGATGACATAGTGAGGCATTGATCTACATCATGTGAGTACAACTTAGATATGGCATACATATAAGATATGATGCATTGGAATCATGTTAGATATGTCATGCTAGTATGGATTAGAGATGATGTAGATGATTCTCCAGATCACACCACTACAACGTAGATATGATGCATTCACATCATGTTAGTATTACTTAGAGGTGATGTAGTTGATGACATTGTTGATGCAAGATTATATCAGATGATATGATTTGATTGATTTGGAGAATGTATGTCTCTGAACAATAGTTGTATGCTACTTTGGTGGATGTGCTCCACTGGTAGTGACTGTGTGTGTTGATGTTACAGTAGTTGTTGGAGGTATTATCCTCCACGTGTAACATTTGATGAGATCAAAATATTCCAGGAAGCTAGAAAAACCATAACAGATGAATAAGAAACTTAGAAGACAAGTCGGCTCAATAGAATAATTTATATTAAAGAATTATCCTCTAGGAAGAGAAGTTGGCCCAGTTAGTTGAATTGGAGCACTATAAATAGAGGACGCTTGAGCTCATTTTTTCACACTCTCACTCACAACCTCATAAGGACTACCAATCCAAATAGCTGGAGGAGAGCTACAACTATTGCAGTGGTGAATTGGTCTTTGGCTTATGGTTTGGTTTCTAAGCTTGGTACTCTAGCCTTAGACAGAGGTACACTGCCTTGGTTGGCTATTGGTTCTAGTGATTGCTTCCAGAATTATTCTATCTATCAAGATTAAGGTGCTCAAGGTGGCCTTGTTCCTATGGTTGGGTGACAATATTGAGATATTGTCTATGGTGAAAACGAGCACACCTATTATTTTAACAATGGATCTGGTTGTTCTACTATAATATATGCCCCAATATTTCATCATGGGTAATCCCTACTTTCATTTGTTGTTATCAAGGTTGTCAAGATATCCTTCCATAATGTCCACTAATCTAGAGTAACTTAGCCTATCTAATCATGTGACTAGAATGTCTTATCCTTACCTACCTTACCTAGACTAGATTTCACTACCCTAGCCTAGATTAGAGCTTGAAAGGAATGATTTCATTATTTTAGACAATTTTATAATTTCAAAGGAATGAAAGAAGAATGTATGATAACAAAATTGTTACCCTTATAACATCAAATTTATGTTTTAAATAAAATATTATGGAACACTAGAAAAAACAAAAATGGGAAATACATAGACTAAAATAACTAAAATCGTGAATTTCTCAAGATTTGAGAATAAAATCTCTTTTCATTAAAATATTCAGTCTTCTTTCCAAAGTAAAAGCCCTCTATTACATCGAGTCTTTACTTTTTATACAAACTATGACCAAAACCAAAATTGGTTATTTGGAGCTATTTTTTAGCTCCAAATTACAAAAATAAGTTTGACTTTACAACTATAACATTTGATGCAACCAAAATCTGGATCTTGCTTTACTACATTTCCTAGCTTTCCTCTTGTTGTTTTGATGGTTCATTCTTGAAAAAAATAAATGAGAACATTGCAATCCTCATTTGGAGGATACTGGTATGATAACATCTTTCTAATAGAAATATCCAACTCTGTGTATTTGTCATATGAAGGAGCAGTTAAAAATAAATTATTTATTTGCAATAGTATATAAACCTCATCAATTAAACTATCTACTATTACTTTACCTCTTATAACTCATGTCGTTTCCTTGAATTTATCTTCATTTTCCATGACTTTGAACAAACTTTGTTTGTAACTTTCAAATGTAACAATTCCTCATTTCTTACTCCAACAATTGGGTAAGCCCATCTGCACTAAATTCTCAAACTTGTTTGAGAAAAGTTCTACACTTCTTGTGACCACAATACATTTGTTTTGAGCTTGTTGGATCACATTCCTCTTTGTAAAAAACTTTTTTGTTTCCATCACCATTGAAGTTTGATCTTTTATTCCTTCTCTTCTAAATTCCTCCTTAGATATGGAATTAAGAAATTTTATGGTCTTGGTTGATATTTGAGGTCTACTACTCAATTCTTGGAAAGCTCGTTGTATGGACCTATCTGCTTCATTTTCTAATGAGGCTTATTCTCCAATCAACTTGAAGTAATCCCATATCTTGGTAATTTCTATGATAATTTGATCCAGATGATATGCCTTACCCCAATCAAACATGGTTTTCCAACCAATTTTCCTCGTAACCGTTCCACTTCTCTCTACAATTTATCCTTAACCTTCTAATATTGTGTAATTTTTTTATATTTATCACTCAACTATTCTCTGAAGACTTTGATTTCATCATTTTGCTCAAACATTGATCTCTTAAGTTTTAGCTAATTCTTCATATGGGTCCATTGATATTAAAGGATGAGAACAATGCTCTTTATTCAATGCTTCAATTTGTTGTTTATAAATATCCATCTCATCGTTCATTTGTACCATTTGTCTTAGAATATGATCTTTTTCTTGTTGCATTTCCTATATCTTGGGTGTTTGAACATGATTAATTCTTGGTATATTGAGATTTTTATTTAATGTCCAAATTTCAGTGTCTTTGGTCTTAATGAGGCCTTGTATATATTCAACATCTTTGGGGTTTTCTCCGAGTCCAATCACCCATTTCTCAATCTCTTCAATTATCATTTGTTTGGTTCTATTTGCCAACTTTTCTTGTTTAACTAGTTTTGAATCTTATCATTCATGGTTTGTAATTTATTCATCCCAAGAGAAACTTGCATCACATCCTGATTAACCATTTCTCCAATTTGTCTATGTAAATCCATCTTGTCAAACAAAATAATTGCATTCAAATTGAATGATAATTTAGAAACCTTATCATTTTTAGTAGTTATAATGACCTGACATTTTGTTTCTAACAAAACAACATTCAACTTCTCTTTCTCATAATTGAGAAAGATATTAATTATGTTTGATATGATCCCTAGACACAAATTTGAGGATAAGTGTCCTGCTTGATTTTAAAATTATTTTCCTTAATTAACTTAAACTTAGAGAAAAAATTCTTATACTCTGATTGATCTTCTTCCATTACTTCTTTTCTAGCCTGAGTTCCCAAACTTTGAATGTTTGTTGTTGGAAGAAATTCTATTGTAACTACAACATTATTTTTGATGATTCTAATACACTTTGTGCTATTTGTATCTTGACTTCTATTTGTTCCACTATTTTATTTTTATTTTTTATTTGATTTCCCTTCTTCTAATTCTGAAACTATTGGAGAATATTTTGAATAAGTTCTCTTGTTGATCTTCTCTTGTTGTGGTGGAGTTTCAATCACTAATGAATGTGATGGATGAACTGAATCTTGTATTTGAATCTGTAAGATTCTTTGCACATATTACTAGTTGTCTTGATTTTCTAATGGCTCCAATTGAGGCTTTGAATGATGACCATATGGAATTGTACCCATTTTTTGTCTTTTATTAGTGATGATAAGATAAGGATCATAGGTCCATACTTCTCCTTGTTGAAATTCCATTTCTTGGAGAAGCTTCTCTACAACCTGGAAAGTTGCTCTATTATTCACAATGAATGGTCCTACTTTATTTTTCAATTTAAAAGTTATCTTTTGTTTCTTAGAAGCAAAATTGATATATTCAAAATTCAACCTTTGTCTTATAAATTCTAAAGAAAAGATTATGATCGTTAAAAATTTAGGTAATAGGAAAGGTTGGACTTCAACACCATAAATATTGATCTATGTATGATATTGAAATAAATACCAATCTCCCACTTTTGTATCAGGACTCGGTTGTAATAGTTTTTTACACCCAGGGAACATTCTAGGAGGAACTTCTTCGTGAATAATAGTGTAAGCCATAGACATAAATTGGTTAATAAACTTAGACAACCCTACATTTTGATCTTTTCTTCTAATTAAAGAAGTCAAAAGAATTATTGAGGAAGGGTTTTGTTGATTAAGGTTGGTTGTCATTTATGTCAACCCTTGAAGAAAGCCTCGCAGCACAAAGGTTTGGGTAATGGACCCAAGATTGTTTGATGTAAATATGACTCATTATTGTCTTGTCATGGTTGATAAGAAGTAAAGATGGATGAACTCCAAAGTGGTCCCCTTATGATGAAAGCCCTCACGGGAAGACGCTTTGCGGATTGTCGAATAATGAGATGAAGGACAATGAATTTGTCAAGTAAACTATCCTATATGGATATTTATTGTCATTCCATTTCCGGTGGTATGTGGAACGTCACATAAATCCTCACAGTTTGAGAGTTATGGCCTTACAAAGTTGGAGGACCCTCATATGTCATCTAGAATCCCCAAAAGGTCAAAGTAGTCAAAGTGGTTTAAGAGATTTTAAAAGGTAAATAATAAAGTGAAGTAATGAGTGTATTATAATTCGAAGTGAATACAAAATAAATTATTTCAATAATAAATTTAATAGATAAATTAGAAGTGGGTTAAACCTAAAATAAGGAAAGTGGGGCAAAGTGACCTAGAAGATGTTTTTAAGGAAGCTACTTGCAGAGTATAAATAAGAGCCAAGGCTCTCTCATTTTAATCACACTTGAGCATATTGAATATCTATAGGTGTCTAAGGTAACCAAGGATATCTAAGACGAAATTTTGAGGGAAGGTGAAGAAAAGAAGGCTGAAATGCAAGGAAGGATAAATTCTTTTGATGGTGCTTTCTAAGGTATGTTATTTATAGATCATCTCACAATTTTCGCTATAACTTGTTTTCTATAATGATTCATACTATTAAATTGCTATTCCATTGAGAAAACATATCCAAGTATCTATGGTAAAACATTCAGCTTGTGTGTCATTGTATTTTTGGAGTTACACTCCGTGGACAATAGGGTTTGTGGCTAGTCCTGAAACTAGTCAAAAACAGGTGTTTCGGGTAAAAATGCCATAAATTATTCATAAAAGATCCAAATTAAGTGAAACCAAATGTTTTGGTTAGGGTACAGTCTATAGTATGTTGTGTAATAGTTTCATATCAATTCAACAAATATTCTGTGCGGGTCACACTCTACAACGTCTCTCTCTAGAATAAGTCAGAATTCAACAAGGTATGCCGTTTTTTCTATAACTCATTTCTTGAGAGGTTCCAAGTAGTGACACCTAGATGAATTGCATAAAACACACTAAAGAACATTGTATATCAGTTTCAGATCTTTTTACATTACAAGTACAAGGTTATGATTACTTCAAGTTAGGGTTGTTGACTAATCCAAAACTAGGCATGTGAGACTAAGGAAAAGTTTGATGGAAATGCTAGTCTCTTGTTTTTGAAGTTAAGGAAGGTTTGTAGGAATGTGATAATATACAACAGGTCTATTACAGAGCTACAAATCAGATTTGGATGATGAAATTGATGAGGACTTTTGGTTGAGGTACATGTTGAGTACATGGTTGAGACAAGTAGTTGATGAGTTGGCACATACATGAAGTGTATAGTTGATGATGTTGGTACATATTGATGAGTAGTTGACACATGATTGGTATATACTTGGTACATGGTTGGATGCACTTGTTTATGGTACAGGTTGATTACAGGTTATTTGGTACAGGTTGGTGCATGGTTGATGCACTTTTTTATGGTACATGTTGATTACAGGTTAAGGTACATGTTGATGCATGGTTCAGATTTATTGGAACATGTTTAAAGTGGTATATATCACAGTGAAAGTTTGACAGTGGTTCCATCATTATAATTCTACTTCAGGGTGGTAGGACGGGACAAGGATTGGTGGTTGTAGCCACCTTCCGGTTGTATCCGGAGAACATAGGGGGTTGTAGTCTCCTTCTGGTTATAGCCATAGATTTGGGGAGTTAGATCTTCCCTCAGGTTGTAGCCTGAGAAACTAGGGGGTTGGAGCCTCCTTCCAGTTGCAGCTGGAAAACAAAGGAAGTTGGTGCTTCCAATGAATGTAATTCTTCAATACATATAAGAAAAAACATTCTGTGGTTTTCTCTCGATTTGGGTTTCCAAATAAAACAATGGTGTATTGTGTATGTGTATGTTTGTTCATTTGTTCATTTCTTATTTAGTCTGTAGTTATTGGATGATAATGCTTCATTGATATAACACTTGGATTATATGGTCAAAAGGATTAAATTGCTCTATTATTGATTCACCCCCCCTCTCAGTAATCAAACAATTGGTATCAAAGCAGGTTCTTTCAGAAATTAGTTTAACCACTGAAAGGTAGATCATGGAGAGCACCAACTCATATAAAAATGGAATGCCACAGTTTGATGGATAGAGGTATGCTTTTTGGAGCATAAGAATGATGACATATATACAGGCACAGGGATTTCAAGTTTGGCAATCAATTGTAGATGGATACACAACACCAGCAGTTCCACCAACAAATGAAAAAGCAGTAAAACTCGATGAAAATAATTCCAAATCCACAAATGCACTTTCAAATGGTCTCAGTGATATGGTATTCACCAAAGTTGCACACTGTAAATCTGCTAAAGAGATTTGGGACAAGCTTCAAAATATTTATGAAGGAGATACAAAAGTCAAAGAAGCAAAGCTTCAGACTTACAGAGATCAGTTCGAACAACTAAAATGAAGGAAATGAAGATATCGCAACCTACTTCTTACAAGTCGATGAAACAGTGAATGCAATCATAGGATTGGGAGAAGAAATTGAAGAATCTGTAATTGTTCAAAAGATACTAAGATCTCTTCCTATGAGATTCAACCCTAAGATATTAGCACTAGAAGAAAGATCGGATCTGGACTCAATAAGCATGGATGAACTACATGGAATCTTCACAGCATATGAAATGAGAACTGAGCAGGAAAATCCATATGTAAAAGAAGAAGCCTTCAAGGCATCCAAAAGATCAAAGAAAAAGAAAAAGGAACAAGAAGAATACAGTAGCAGTAGTGATGCCTCGGAAGATGATGAAGAAGTGGCCAACTTCGTCAAAAGACTGAACAAGGGAACCAACTGTAGGTATAGAGGTAAGCTCCCTTTAATTTGTTTTAATTGTGATGGTATTGGTCATTTTGCTAACAAATGTCCTCATAAGAAAAAGAGAAATGATGAAGGTTACTCAAAAGGAAAACACACATATAAAGGCAAAATAACTACAAAGAAAGTTTTCAAGAAAAGATTATACACCAAAGAAGACATCTCATCATCAGATGAAGATGAAGTCAGTGACAATCAAATAGGAAGATTTCTATTCATGGCAGTAAAATACTTTGACAAAGAAGACTCTGAAGAAGAATATGAAGAAGCCAAAGAGGAATGTGAAGAAGTTGAAGAAGAAATTCAAGAGGCAGAAGTTAACTATCGAGAAGAATTAATGTGTGCCATAGAAGTTATCAAAAGAGAAAAGAAGAAAAACAAGAAACTACAAGCAGAACTAGACAAGAAAAAGGACACTCGAGAACTAGAACAAATGATCACAAAATTGAAGGTTCAAATAGAAGAAGATAAAAGAATTGAAGAAGAACTCAAAGAATAACTAGAAGAAAAGGACAAGATCATTGGAAACTTGGAAGCAGAGGTTGTCACACTAAGAAATAATATTAGAAAGAAAAATATGCAGAATAGCTCAAAAGTCCTGGATGACATTATCAACAGTCAAAAATTTCATCTTAACAAGTCCGAACTTGGATACAATCAGACAGAAAAGGGATCAAGCTCCAAAACAACAAAGCAAGAAACAAATCCAAAGAGATATGGAGAAACAATCAAAGAGGATAGGAAGAGATACAAGGAATATTACAGGGACACTCCTCCACCAAGAAGATTCAAATTTTAAAATAAACAATAGACATATAGGCCTCAAGAAGAAGAAGGATTCATACGAGCACCTCCTTTTAGAAGATCTTCAACTTCCAAGTATCAAACTATATTTTTTGGTTTATGTTATGCATGTAATAATTTTGGACATAAAGCTATGAATTGTAGAGCTAAAAACAAGAACGGTAACAACTTTGAGAGTTATACACAAAGGGATTATTCAAGGAGACCTAGTGACACACAAATAAGAAGTTACAACAGGTTTGAATCTTTGAGCACTGAAGTGGAATGTTAAAAATGTAACAATTTTGGACACATGGCCAAGGATTGCAAAATGACAGTCCCTACTAAAGAACCTCAACAGAATAACAACATTCACAGACAAGAACCTCAGAAAATGACATGGATAAGAAAGCAAGATCAATATAACAATGAAGAATGCACAGTCGTTATACAAGCTAAGAAGAAGAAACACAGTTGGTATGTTGACAGTGGATGTTAAAAACACATGATAGGTGATAAAGACAATTTTCTTACATTACGAAAAGAAAAAAATGGATCAATCTCCTTCATAAATGATAATTCATCCAAAATCATTGGAGAAGGCACAATCTGAATTGGGAACAAGAATGAAAAGGCACAAAATGTTCTACTGGTAGAAGATATGAAACATAATCTTCTAAGTGTGAGTCAAATGTGTGAGCAAGGTCATAAACTTACTTTCGATTCAGAAAAGTGTGAGATAAGAAAATAAGGTTCAGGGAAATTGGTCGGTACAGTTGCAAGAACTTCAAACAACATATATGTGTTAAGTGAAATTGGAAATGAAAAGTGTTTTCTAGGAAATGAAGATGAAAGTTGGCTATGGAATAGAAGAATGGGTTACATGCATTTTGATAACCTTGTCAAAGTTAGCAAAAGAGAAGCAGTCAGAGAAATGCCCCAAATCACGAAACCAACCAACACTTTATGCAAGCATTGTCAACAAGGAAAGCAAACAAAGACCAGGTTCAAATCAAAGGAATATTCAACAAGAAGACCATTGGAATTTGTGCACACTGATCTAGTTGGACCAACTATAACAAATGGCTTAAAAGGTGAAAGATACTTTATGTTATTAGTTGATGATTATACAAGAATGACTGCAGTTTGTTTTCTCAAGAACAAGTCAGAAGCTTTTGAAAACTTCAGATCTACAGGGAATTGGTTGAAAATGAGACGGATTCAAGAATCAAATGTTTGAGATCTGATAATGGAGGAGAGTTCACTTCAAAGGAATTTATGGACTACTATAGCAGTCATGGAATAAAAAGGCAATTCTCCGTTGCTAGGACACCTCAACAGAATGGAGTTGTTGAAAGAAAGAACAAGACAGTACAATAAATGGCTTGAACAATTCTAATGGATTCCAAATTGACAGATATATTTTGGACACAGGAAGTGCATACAACAGTTCACATTCAAAACAGAGTAATGCTCAGAAACAACATTGATAAAACTCCCTGCGAGCTATGGAAAGGAAGACCAACAAATGCGAAGAACTTCAGAGTTTTTGGAAGAAAATGCTACATCAAAAGAGAAGATGGCAGAATGAGAAAGTTTGACTCTCGTGTGGACAAAGGAATACTTGTTGGTTACTCAACTACAAGGAAATCATATAAGTATTACAATCTAATATTGAACAAAGTTGTGGAAAGCATCAATGTAACAATTGATGAAACAGGCAGACTAGAATCAAAGGAAGAAGAAAACAAATCAATGGAACAACTTTTCGAAGAAGAAGATGAAAAAGAAGTAGAAGAGGAAGATGAAGATGAAGAGAATCTGACAGAAGCAAAAGAGCAAGCTCGTAAAGAATCTCCAAATACACCTAGAAAACGAGTACAGAATAATCATCCTTCATATTAGATTATTGGAAACAAAGATGCGGGATTTGAGACTAGAAGAAAAATCCGTTCACCAGAACAAGCACACCTAACACTCTTATCTACAATTGAACCAAACTGTTTTGAAGAATCCAACAAGGATGAATTTTGGAATAAGGCCTTGGATGAAGAATTGGATCAAATAGAGAAAAATGACACTTGGGAATTGGTTTGAAGACCAAAGAATAAGAATTTGATCGACACAAAATGGGTTTTCAGGAATAAATTGAATGAAGATGGACAGGTTACAAGGAACAAAGCTCGATTGGTATGTAAAGGATATGCACAAATTGAAGGAATCGACTTTGAAGAGACATTTGCCCCAGTTGTCAGAATGGAAACAATCCATTTACTTTTAGCTTATGCATGCTCCAAAAATGTTAAAGTATATCAGATGGACGTAAAATCAGCTTTTTTGAATGGGGAACTTAAAGAAGAAGTCTACATTGAACAACTAGAAGTATTTCAGTTGTCAGAGAACACAAACTATGTATGTAAATTAAAGAAGGCCTTGTATGGTCTAAAACAAGCTCATAGAGCATGGTACTCCAGACTGGATAAGTATCTGCAGTAGGCAGGGTTCAGAAAAGGAAGTGCAGATAGCAACCTCTACATCAAGGTAAGTCAAGGTAATATTTTATTAATTGAAGTTTATGTTGATTATATTATTTTTGGTAGTTATGATGATAGGTTAAGCCAAAAATTTGCAAAAGACATGCATAATGAATTTGAAATGTCGTTACTTGGAGAACTATCCTTTTTTCTGGGACTTCAGATACGTCAAAGCAACCAAGGAATTATTATTTCTCAAACCAAGTATATCAGAGAAATGCTAAAGAGGTTCGGAATGGAAGATTGCAAACCAGTTATCACTCCCATGCAAACCAGTTGTAAGTTGAGAAAAGATGATGATTCAAAGTCTACAAATCATAGGCAATACAGGTCAATGACTTTCAGCCTACTATATGTGATAGCATCCACACCAGATGTAATGCAAGCAGTTGGACAGGTGGCATGATTTCAAGCAACACCAAAGGAATCACATGTATTAACAGTAGAGAGGATTTTTAGATATCTCAAAGGAACAAAAGAGTTTGGATTATGGTATCCAAAAGGAAAATATTTATCACTTATTGCCTACATAGATGTAGATTGGGCAAGTTGTATTGATGACCGACGAAGCACCAGTGGAGCAACGTTCTACTTAGGTGAGTATTTGGTATCATGGCTAAGCAAGAAACAATCATCAGTATCTCTATATACAGTCGAGGCAGGGTATATTGCAGCAACATGTTGTACACAGGTTCTTTAGATGAAACAAACTTTAACAAATATACAGGTTGAGTATGATGAGCCCATTCCAATATATTGTGATAATACAAGTGTCATCAGTATCTCAAAAAACCCGTTGATGCACTCCAAAACGAAGCACATTCCAATCAAGTATCACTTTCTACAGGAACAGGTTACAGAAAAGAACACCAGAGTTGAGTATATGGGCACAAAAGAACAAGTGGCAGACATCTTTACAAAACCACTTCCACGGGAAGCCTTTGAATATCTTCACCAAAGACTTGGATTTACTTCTACTCCAAAATGAATGATTTTTTAATGTTTTTTGAATGCTTATCTTATTTGTATTAGATGTACACGAGGAAGCACCATTAGAGGATAGTTCAGTTAGGGGGAGCAACCCTAGATGGAAATATACCTTTTCCATTGATGACAAAGGGGGAGAGATTTATCAGATGCAGAGAATGTTGGGCTCCGGATTTATAACATTTTCTTGCTGGTTCTTGAAGACATTGTTTACTCTCCTGAAGTCTTTTGTTTAGCAAATGGCATTCTTTCTGTGCTGTTACACATATATATTCCATTGTATACAGAAACCATGAAGTGCCTCCAAAGCCACAAATGAGCGAAGAATTCAACTA
>ML780447.1:608258-623659 GCA_009831015.1 Picea engelmannii | reverse complement strand
CAGTTATAATAGAAAGATGGTTGTAGGTTCTTTTTCTCAGAAATCGTGTTTAGTTTCTAGCAGTTTAATTTCAGTCATGTTCATGAGTTGTAATGGTTCAGTTCACTTGGCATAAGAGTAGCAGAAACTTAATCATCTTTTCATCCATTGATTTCACTTCTTCAGTTTTCACATTTAGACTGCTTAACATTCAGGAACTAGTTTGGGTATCTCATGAGATAGAGAATTTTCCCTTGATTACAGTAGAGGCTTTATCTTTTACATGCATATACAGAACAGTACCGGTTAGTACATAGTAGTACCGAGTAGTACAGAGCAAAGTAGGGTACAGTAGCTCTTTCCGGCGAGTTTCTTTTAGAAGTTCAGAGATTAGTTTGGCATCCTTTAAACCCCCTCTCCAGCCCTGCATTTCCTGTGCTGGTTCCTCTAAGTCTACCTTCCCGGGTTGACAATTAAATGTTGATTTACATAGTATATCTGTAGCTCGACAGAGAATAGAGGCATGGTTCCAAGGGGAGAAAAATTATCAGATGTAGAGGATAGAGGCAAATTTATCAGATGCAGAGGATAGAGGCAAATTTATCAGATACAGAGGATAGAGGCAGGGTTCCAAGGGGAGCATGAGTGATATGATTTCAGTATTGTATCAGAGTGTTGCCATCAATGCCAAAGGGGTAGATTGTTGATTAAGGTTGGTTGTCATTGATGTCAACCCTTGAAGAAAGCCCCACAACACAAAGGTTTGGGTAATGGACCCAAGATTGTTTGATGTAAATATGACTCATTATTTTCTTTTCATGGTTGATAAGAAGTAATGATGGATGAACTCCAAAGTGGTCCCCTTATGGTTAAAGCCCTCATGGGAAGACGCTTTGTGGAGTAAGAGAACCCATGCTTAATTGTGGAATAATGAGATGAAGGACAATGAATTTGTCAGGTAAACTATCCTACATGGATAGTTCTTGTCATTCCATTTCCGGTAGTATGTGGAATGTCACATAACCCCTCACGGTTTGAGAGTTATGGCCTTACGAAGTTG
Organism: Picea engelmannii; assembly: GCA_009831015.1. Taxonomy (NCBI): domain Eukaryota; kingdom Viridiplantae; phylum Streptophyta; class Pinopsida; order Pinales; family Pinaceae; genus Picea; species Picea engelmannii. The sequence goes on along the minus strand of ML780447.1, from coordinate 622,620 downwards.
GAGGACCCTCATATGTCATCTAGAAGCCCCAAAAGGTCAAAGTAGTCAAAGTGGTTTAAGAGATTTTAAAAGGTAAATAATAAATTGAAGTAATGAGTGTATTATAATTCAAAGTGAATACAAAATAAATTATTTCAATAATAAATTTAATGGAGAAATTAGAAGTGGGTTAACCCTAAAATAAGGAAAGTGGGGCCAAGTGACCTAGAAGATGCTTTTAAGGAAGCTACTTGGAGAGTATAAATAAGATGCAAGGCTCTCTCATTTTAATCACACTTGAGCATATTGAATATATATAGATTTCTGAGGTAACCAAGGATATCTAAGCCAAAATTCTGAGGGAAGGTGAAGAAAAGAAGGCCGAAATGCAAGGAAGGATAAATTCTTTTGATGGTGCTTTCTAAGGTATGTTATTTACAAGTCATCTCACCATTTTCACTATAAATTTTTTTATATAATGATTCAGACCATGAAATTTCTATTCCATTGAGAAAAAATATCCAAGTATCTGTGGTAAAAAATTCAGCTTCTGGGTCATTGTATTTTTTTAGTTACACTCCATGGAAAATAGGGTTTGTGGCTAGTCCTGAAACTAGTCAAAAACAAGTGTTTCAGGTAAAAAAGTCATAACTTATTCATAATAGATCCAAATTCATTGAAACAATTTTTTTTGGTTAGGGTACATTTTTTAGTATGATGTGTAACATTTTCAGATCAATTCAAAAAATATTCCGTGTGGGGCACGCTCTACAAGGTCGCTCTCTAGAATAAGCCAGAATTCAACAAGGTATGCCATTTTTTCTATAACTTATTTTTTGAGAGGTTCCAAGTAGTGAAACCTGGATGAATTGCATAAAACACACTGAAGAACATTGTATATCAGTTTCAAATATTTTTACATTACAAGTACAAAGTTATGATTACTTCAAGTTAGGGTTGTTGACTAATCCAAAACTAGGCATGTGAGACTAAAGAAAAGTTTGATGAAAATGCTAGTCTATTGTTGTTGAAGTTAATGAAGGTTTGCATGAATGTGATCATATACACCAGGTCTATTATAGAGCTACAAATCAGATTTGGATGATGAAATTGATGAAGGCTTTTGGTTGAGGTATATGTTGAGTACATGGTTGAGACAAGTAGTTGATGAGTTGACACATACATGAGGTGTATAGTTGATGATGTTGGTACATATTGATGAGTCATAGTTGATGAGTAGTTGACACATGATTTGTACATACTTGGTACATGGTTGGATGCACTTGTTTATGGTACAGGTTGATTACAAGTTATTTGGTACAGGTTGGTGCATGGTTGATGCATTTGTTTATTGTATAGGTTGATTACAGGTTGATGCATGGTTCAGATTTATTGGCACAGGTTTACAGCGGTATATCTCACAATGACAGGTTGAAAATGGTTCCATCATTCTACTTCTACTTCAGGGTGGAAGGATGGGGCAAGGACAGGTGGTTGTAGCCACCTTCTGGTTGTAGCCACCTTCTGGTTGTATCCAGAGAACATAGGGGGTTATAGCCTCCTTCTAGTTGTAGACAGATAATTGGGGAGTTGGAGCTTCCCTTAGGTTGTAGCCTAAGAAACTAGGGGGTTGGAGCCTCCTTCCAGTTGCATCTAGAAAACAAAGGAGTTGGTGCTTTCAATGAATGTAATTCTTCAAGACATATAATAAAAAGCATTATGTGGTTTTCTCCCGATTTGGGTTTCCACGTAAAACACTGGTGTACTATGTATGTGTATGTTTGTTCATTTCTTATTTACTCTGTAGTTATTGGATGATAATGCTTCATTGATATAACACTTGGATTATATGGTCAAAAAGGATTAAATTTCTCTATTACTAATTCACCCCCACTCTCAGTAATCCAACAGGTTTCCCATTTCATCTTCAATTTTCAATTCAAGATGTTGAAATTTAGTAGCCTGGAAATAGAGGAATAAGTTTACCAAGTAGGAATAGTATCTACAATATCTATTGGCTTGAAATTCTTGTAATAGATAATGAATAGAATCATCTAGATATTCAACATAATTGAATTTGATCAAAGGTTTAATAATAAAATGACAAATGGATGTCATAAGTCCTAGGATCGTATCATCAACGACATTGTCATCATCATAACCTAAGGTTCCACATATCATCGTTATAACCTGCCTAACAATATCAAAGAATACATTTCTCTTATTGGTTAAAGCATTTTTAGGAAAATTTGTATCTTTTCCTAAATACGATTGAAGCAAAGTAGCTTTATCTTGGGAACTTAATTCCTAAAAGCATGAGGATAACACTTCTTCATTCAGAATTTGACTTTCAGGGTTTTCAACCAGTTTTAGAATTTCAAGAATATATTTGAGATTTAACATAAACAATAATGACCCATTTTTTTTTATAGAATAGACCTTTGAGTTGGCACATTGTTTAGGGAACACCAAGACATAAATTCTATAAAATGATATGTCCGAAAAACTATGAATTTTTTCCAAATTTGATTCTCATACATGACAATAGTCATGGAGGTCTCTAAAACATTGTAGAGATAACTGATGTATTTTGAATAAATCAAAAGATATTATAAAGTCATAGAATTCATCATCTCTATCAGCTAAATCGTGCTCTTCAAGAGAAAGAACTCTTTGCTTTTAACAGACTTGGGAGGATTTCATTTTTAATTGTAATGAGAAAGGAAAATTTTGAATTACCTAGGAAATTCATTAATCTAGAAGGATTCTCACTTTGAATGCACATTTGTTGGGAAATTCCAATATTTCCCTCATGCTTTCAAACAGAGAAATGACCCTTAAACTACGGTTTATACTCTTTTACCATGAATTTTTACCTTTTATTCTTAAAATTAACCTAGCAAATTCGTGGCAATTTTTAATTGATTGAAAATATGATTTTAAATATACTTAAAAATGTATAACTTGTCATTTCAATATTACATCAGTCGGCGTCATCATGTCTATTGATTGACATGTCACTTCCATGTGGCTATCATGTCGGTGTTGTGTCACTGCTATGTCATCCTTAGGTTTCTCTTTTAGAATTAAGAGACTAAAGCTTTTCAAGGGGGAGGGGTCTCATAGTGGTTTTAAAAACCATTCAGGGTGTCCAAAATTGTTCTTCTACCGACACATGGTAAGACCAAAAACCATGTTTTTTGGTTTCAACCCCCCCCTTTATTAATCATCGTGTATGTCAGGGGGGTCGAAACTCAATAATATCTGTCACTCCATATCATTTTTCACCCATTTTTAATTGATTGAAAAGACAATTTAAAATATATTTAAAAATTCATAACTTGTCATTTCAATATTACATCAGCTGATGTCATCATGTCTATTAATTGCCATGTCACTACCATGTGGATATCATGTTAGTGTCATGTCACTGGTGTGCCATCATCCATTCATTGTCACATTTCTCTTTTAGAATTAAGAGACTAAATCTTTTCGGGGGGTCCCTTAGTAGTTTTAAAAACCATTCAAGGGGTTCCCGAAATCATTCTTCTGTCGACACGTGATAAGACCAAAAACTATGGTTTTCGGTTTCAGAACCCCCCTCCCTTCGTTTATTAATAATCATGTATGTTAGGGGGGTAAAAAATAAATAAGATTCGTCGATCCATATCATTTTGTGTCTGATCACAAACATGCACAACATCACATTTATTAATTAAAACATAACTTCAAAAATGACTAATCTAATACATTTCAATTTAAGTTTACACTATGCTCATAATCTAATATATTTTAAAATTACATTATTTATTGATAAACACATAATCTATACTACTAACCAACAATCAAAATACAACCCTTCCTATCCCTTCCAAGGGGTTCAAACCTCTCCTAGAAGGGTAATGTCCTGTAAATTTAGATTATGAGCAAAGTGTAAATAGTCTAAACTTGAATTCGTGTGTTATGAGCATTGTTTCTTCTTATCAATATAGGAATTGGCATTACATTTAGTTTACATCTTGTTTTTGAATCCCACACTGACCATAATGCTATTTTCTTTGTTATATTTTCCTCCAACACTTGCCATTGTGTTATTTCCTTTGTGATCTTCTTCTTTTTTCTAGAAACATTGACATTAGTGTGACCATACTTTGTAAATATTTTGAGAATGTCCCATAGCTCTCTTTTTCCCTACCTCATCCCAAGACAAGATCAAGGAAACTTATCCTTTGTATCATTAATGCATTGAACAACATTTTTGACACTAGTGGGATTCTTGAGAAATCTAGGGAGAAAGCAACATAATTTTAGTTCATCAAACTTATGCATTATGGTTTGTGCTCTAACATTTCACTTTTTCATGCATTTTCACACGGTTTGAGAAATAAAGTAAACAAGCAATATCCTCAATAAAAAAATTAACATAATTGGTGTTCTTGATGAGTAATTTAATTTAGTTGCACATTTCTATGGATCTTTGGAAGCTCCAAATCATTAAGATCTTACCTTAAATAATAAGCAATGGATGCACTTGTGCTATATTTTCATGTTCCTAGAGGCCTATAATGCAAATAGGGTCATAGGTGTTGATATTATGGTAGCTGCGTGAGGTATTAACCTCTACGTGCAACCTTGATGAGACTAGAATATTACAGGAAGCAAGAGAAACCCTAAAACGTTGGATAATAACCCTAGAAGACAATTCGGCTCAAGAGATTAATTAATATTGAGTTATTAGTCTCTAGGAAGAGAAGTCGGCCTAGTCAGGTGAGTTGGAGCACTATAAATAAGAGGGCACTAGAGCTCATTTTTCACTCTCACACTCACAACTGCATAAGACTAGTGGTGCACAAGTTTGGAGAGGGATTTCAGTTGCAACTGCTACAACTAGTATCTTGGATTTAGGTTGAACTTTCTCTTGGTTATGGTTAGGAATTTCTTCTTGGTCTTTGGTTATTCTTTTTTGGTGAGCTAGCCTTGGAGAAAGGTGCACTGTATTGGTTGGCTATTGGATTGCTTCCGGAATTATTATGACTATCAAGGTTAAGGTGCTTGGGGGTGGCCTTTGTGCCTATGGTTGGGTGACAATATTGCTATATTGTCTATGGTGAAAGGAACACACCTATTTTTCTAACAGGTTATGGGCCCACACTATCTTCGAACAATATAAATTTTGGAAGATAGATTGGGAGGATTTTCTCAGTTTCAGTTGCAGTTGTAGTCACAGTTTTTGTTGCAACAACGAAACCCAAACCCTCTTGTTGAGGCTCCTTAAGTGAAGATATTGACCTAATTCCCGGATATCCTAGTGCACCCTATCTTACCACACCTCCTGGTACTCTCAGCAGGCCAAGGCGTCAAGTTTGAGTTTTTGGTCAAAGTTAAAGGTTGACCATGTCAAAGTAGTCATGACTTACTCTATGAATTCAAAAAAAAAGTTAGAAGGGGCTTCTAACTTCAGAGAATGGAAAAGAGGGACTGACCTCATCCTTTCCAAGAATAAAGTGTTGGATATCGTGAAAGGAAAGATCATGGAACCACAGTTTGAAGTAGGAAAAGAGAAGGAACCTCAGAACGTTGTAGTTATGGAGAAGTTCAAGGAAAATGATAACTCTATGAGTATCATAGTGGACTCTGTAAAATACCACTTGATACCCTACATCTCTCATATTGAATCATCTAAGAATATGTATGATTCTCTGACTAACCTCTTATCAGTCATAAACATTGGACAAGTAATGAGTCTGAATAATGAGCTTCGTGACATGAAAATGAATGATGATGACAGTATAACATCATATTTTGTAAGAATCTCTCAGTTAAGAAATCAACTAAAATCTATTGAAGCATTTCAGAAAAGGAGCTAGTAAATAGAGTACTCAATGGCCTTCCCAAGACATTGGATGCATTGTCGCAAGCATGAACACAAGAAAGGAGTATCCCACATTTGAAGATATTTGGACTTGTTTTGCACAAGAAGAAACAAGTATTAACGCAAAAGAGAAATCCCAAAAGAAATATTATGATCAAGACTTCACAATAAAGTTCAAGAACTTCAGGAATAAGAAGAAGTTTGGCTTAAGGAAGAAACCCAATCAAGAAAAGGATATGTCAAAAATGCAATTCTTAAACTGTCTAAAATATGGTCACTGCAGGAACCACTATCCTAAGTTAAAGAAAAGGAAGGAAACACACGAAGCAACAGTTTTCAAAGAAAGGGAACCCTCAAAGAAAGCCAAGAAAGATAAAGTAGACTTTGTCTTCTAATCAAGGTAACAATATTCTTCTGTAACATATTTCTCGTACACACCATGTTTACATAGTTCCTGTACATATCATGTGTATATATTTCTTAGAAGATAAGATAATCAATGAAACAATAGCTATGGAAGAATAACAATATAAGGATTTCTATTACGGTGACTACAAGTAAAGTAATGTACATGAAAAAGATGAAGTACGTTGACAATATTTGGTGACAAATTCCTGAGGAATATATTATATAAGTAACAACTGTGAGATAGGCCAAAATTAGAATCAAACTTGAAGAGACCCAGAAGGAATAAAACTAGAAAGAAGTCAGTAATCAAGAGGAAATTAGAATACGACCTGTGACACTTTGTAGAAGGCAATAATGATGCAGAAGGAAGCATGGACTCTCTTAGATGGAGGGAGATAATTGGAGAATTCCAAAAGAAGAGCATGCATTCATGCATGAATCCATAATTACGAGGGAGCTAATCCTAAATGATATGATCCATTGAAGAATTTGTGAATATTATAAAGTATCTGCCCATGTTTCCCATTGAAAGTAGCAACCATGATAAGCAACACATGTTCAGTTTGACTCTAAAATAAGTCTTCTTCGAAAAGAAGGCTAAGTATCCTTGGTTGTCCATCTACATCTATGTTCCTATGATGAAAGGAAAAAGTTGGAATCTTCAGGAAGGAAGAGCATGAAATCTATAGAAGACTCCATGGACCCCAAAGTGAAAGAGGAACATGAGGAAGAATATGAAGATTCCAAGAAAGAAAGAAAATATAGAACAACCAGTTATTAAACCAAGAATCATAAGGTTACCAACATGGAAGTAGAAGAAATGGAAACATTGCGAGATTTAGAAATAGAGGTTCTTCCAAAGGGAGGGAGAAGACTATTGACGACAACTTGTTCCAGTAAACTAGATATACCTCTGTCTGAGCTATTGTATCGCTTGAAGTATCCATGGATTGAAGTTTACATTAGTTGGATGTAAAAGAATGTTCTTCCCAATAAGATAAACTGAGGAAGAAACTTATGTAGAGCAATCTCAAGGTTTTGAGGTATACTGGAAAGAAACCCATATATGCAAATGGAAGAAGACATTGTTTGGATTCAAGAAACTTGATGCAGAGTATCTCATATATAGAAGATGCGTGGAGAAAACTTCCTATGATAGAGAAACTGTATCATAATGGTTACTCAGAAGTCCTGGATGATGGATTGAAAATCCCTGGAAAACTCCCATGATGACATATCTGAAGAATTTGAGAGACTCTCATCTAGTAGACCCATCTCTATATCAAAAATTGATTGGATTGTTAATATATTTGGAGAATACCCAGTCAAATATTTTTTTTGTGGGACGCTTAAGTTATGATATACAACTACATGGATTTATCGATTCAGATTGGGCAGGGAGTGCAAATGATAGAAGAAGTGCTACTTGAATATGTTTTAGTTTGATCTTTGCCATGTTGTCATGGGATAGCAAGAAACAAAAGTATGTTGCACTCAACACTACAGAAGCAGAGCATATTTCATCTTGTGATGCTTGTACAAAAGCAATGTGGATTTGTAAGTTGGTTTATGGACTGTCTGATCAGGTGTTGAATTTGACCATGATATATTGTAATGATCAAAGCTATGTGAAGATTTCAAAGAACCCGGTGTTTCATGACAGGTAGAAGAAAATTGAGATCAAGCATTATATTCTTTACGATAAAGTACAGAAGGGAGAAGTGGTTCTCCAGTATATCTCCACAGATGAGAAGATAAAATATATTTTGGTGAAGCCTCTGTCGAATATGATAAGTTTGCATACTCAAGGGACAAGATGGGACTCATGGAGATAACTTCCTTATTTAAAAAGGAAGTGATTACTCTCAGGTTGGGAGGGAGCACTAATATGTTATTGATTTATGGACAGTCACTTTCCAGTTTGGAAAATGGTCCAGTTTGGGCAGTTCCTTTCCAGTTCGGAAAGTCGTTCGAGATTTCTGACGGACAATCATTTTCCATTTTGGAAAATGGTCCAGATCGGAAAGTCATTTTCGTAATGAAAATGGTCCGATAGATTGTTGATGTACCATAGACAATGATTCCCCTTGTGGCTAGTGTGGGGGAATGGTCTAGGAAAATCATTCTTCTTGGCAGTCACTCTGAGTAGTGGTCAAGTAGAATGGTTTTCCTCGCTGGGAAGTCATTCTTTCAAAGTTCATAGTTGTGAGCAATTTCGAAGAATGGCTTGTTTTGGAGGTTGGTGCAGAACAATAATTTCCATAGGAAATGGTTTGGATAGTCATTCTCTAGAGTAGACTCATTCTCTCCAAGCTGCACTATGATTAGTATCAGAGGAATGGCCCAGTTAGGTGAATGGTCCAGGTTCAACAATCAAGGACATGCATTCTCTAGGGTAGACTCATTCTCTCTAGGTTGCACTATGATTAGTGCTAGATGAATGGCCTAGTTAGGTGAATGGTCCAAGCTCAGAAATCAAGGACAATTATTCTTCTATGCTTGGGAAGAATAGTCCAGATAGCCCATGGCTAATGTTTTACTTTCTGAGGGCAGATGCTCTTCCATATATCACATATGTGAGTGGAAGAATGGCCCATATGAATCAGTTTGTATCATGATATTGTTGATATCAGATGATATGATTGTTGTGGAAACTGTATGTCTCTGAACAATGGTTGTATGCTATTGTGGTGGATGTGATCCACTGGTAGTGATTGTGTCACTAGTTAGTGGTCGTGTGCTACTAGGAGTGGTTTTGTACCATTGGGTAGTAGTTATGTATTACTATGGATAGACATAGTTGTGTTCTATTGGGTGGAATTATTCTGATTGCCATGGATACTATCACTAGTATTGGAGATGATTACCAGCTATATGGATAGTTAGTATGCTGATGGACAGACATTCTCCAGGTGGAAAATGGTCTAGGAATGAAAAATTGCTAGTGGATAGACATTCTCCCTATGGAAAATGGTCCAGGATAGTCATTCTTCTTGGATGTATGTCTGTATTAGAAGAATAGTCCTTGTAGCCCACGACATGGCTTCCAACATTTGTTGGAACAATTATTCTTCTAGGACATATGTCTAGATTATAAGAATGGTTCTTGCATCACTCCGTGGAGTGAGAGACTTATTCAACATCATGCCCGAATACTCAAATGGAGTATGGTTTTGAGAGACGATGCGGTTTATGATACTGATAGTGATTATGTTTCTTGTGAGTTGATCTATGTGATCATGAGATAGTTTATGTGGCTATGATGATGCTACTGGTTGGATGGTTTGTTTGTGCTAAAGACCATTTCCTTTAATACCTCCCTAGCTAGGAGGGAGTGGTTATATTATGGTAGTTGCGGGAGGTATTAACCTCTATGTGTAACCTTGATGAGACTAGAATATTCCATGAAGCAAGAGAAACCCTAAAACGTTGGATAATAACCCTAGAAGACAAGTCGACTCAAGAGATTAATTAATATTGAGTTATTAGTCTCCAGGAAGAGAAATCAGCCCAGTCAGGTGAGTTGGAGCACTATAAATAAGAGGGAACTAGAACTCATTTGTCACTCTCACACTCACAACTTCATAAGAATAGTGGTGCACAAGTTTGGAGAGAGAGTGAACTTGTAGATGTTGCCACTGGTATCTTGGATTTAGGTTGAACTTTCTCTTGGTTATGGTTTGGACTTTCTACTTGGTCTTTGGTTATTCTTGTTTGGTGAGCTAGCCTTGGAGAAAGGTGTGCTATCTTGGTTGGCTATTGGATTACTTCTGGAATTATTCTATCTGTCCAGGTTAAGGTGCTCGGGGGTGGCCTTTGTGCCTATGGTTGGGTGACAATATTTCTATATTGTCTATGGTGAAATGAGCACACCTATTTTTCTAACAATAGGGTCTCTTCATTGCTTTTATAATGATTTTGATAGAATTATCACCCTTCAATTATGGCCTCAAGATCTATTACAATTTCTTCTTTTGTAATGAGATCTAAAATGATCATGACCCACATGGTCAAGAAGAATTGGGGTATGCTCAAAATATGAATGTAAAATGCATTACCCATGCATCATATGAATACATAGATTACATCATCTTCTCTATTGGTGTTCACACAAAAAATGTTTTTGTGATTATGTCTAAAGTTTTATATTCTCATTTTTAACACTTTGAAATTCCTCCAAAGAAAATATGTGTGTATAACCCATCCAAAGAGGTTATATTTGAAATTACAAAGTATGCTTATTATTATTTTCTATTGAAATATCAACTTATTGATATGGTTTTTTAATTTTAACATTTGAAATAATTGGAAGTGAAATATTTTATTTAGAATATTATTTTTAAAAGGTGTACCTAGTTTACTTTTGTCAATCGAAGTACAACTACCTTTTAAACTTTTCATCTATAAGGCATGAGTGAATATATACACTTCAACTTGAGGGAAATATTTTATTTAGAATATTATTTTTGAAATGTGTACCTAGTTTACTCTTGACAATTGAAGTACAACTACCTTTTCCACTTTTAATCAAGGAAGGGTTGAGTGAATATATACCCTTGAACTTGAAATTAAGAATATCCCTTCATATTTGATCACTGCTACTAACTATATTAAAATTAAAAAATTTAAATTTTTTACAAGAATTTCTATCATATTTTAGATGCTATGTGTTGAAACCATGGAAGAGATTAATGATTGTTTGATATTTTTTAAATTATTTCCTTTCCTTTAATCTTTGGCATGCATTGTAGAGTGTTTGATTGCATTCTTATATATTATGTAGCGAAACCTCTATTCATTGTGAACCCTTCATTTGTAAAAAATTCTAGTTTGTTGCAAATGAAGAATTTTATAGACAATTATAACTTTAGAAGTCTATAGGATCTTGTCGATCAACTCATAGCTATAGGTAGAGAATTTTTTGGAACGACATATTTTTTGGTATGTTGCATTGTTATAGCTTGAGAAGTTTGCAGAAGCATGCATTTTATTTGATAGTTCATGTAGGATGAAAACTATGTAGCAAAGTGTAAACATTGTCTTGGACTATAAATTGAAATGTCTATAGACTATGTATATTGGATTTTCATGCATAAAGGATGTGATATATTCATAATTTATGGAAACAAATAGATAACTTGGTGCAAAATACATGTTTTTTACCTAAAAAAAAACCACAATTTTATTCATATTAAGATAAAATTACATTTCATATATGCATTTAAGAATTTCTATCATGTTAAAAAAGGAGAGGAAAATAACAACTTCACTTCTGGCATTTGCTTCATAGTCTAGAATATTACAAATGTTGGCTTCCACAAGGGAGAAAAAAACTTGTCTCTAAACAACACTCAAATTTCTAAACATAGATTTCTCAAAATGGTTTTAACAATTTTCCCTCCAGATACTCAAAATAAACAGTAACCCTCCTAAATATATGATACATCAACAACACTATATGCTCCTCCATCTAGAACAAACTAAAAAAAAAGTGGGATGAAAATATTTAGAGTGTTGGCTACCTTTGAGCTTGCTCTTGAGTATTCCATTGTCCATTCATCAACTAGACCAGCCTTTGAAATTCCATCCACTTCTCCATTTCTTTCCATGTAGATGTCATGAAAAACGATTGAGTTAAAATTTTGTTTGAACACTTTAGTCTTATAAAAATTGGCCTAAAAATGTAGTAATAAACAAAAAGTAATAACAATTATGTGAAAAAAGATCAGTGAACAAAATCATACCTTCTCCTACCAAACAAAATAAGTATAAAATTTCACAATTAGTTCTAAAATATAAAGATCTCAGCTAAGATTAGAAGAGTAATTCCTAATGTATAGTTGGAGAGGATTCACCTTGTGTCATGTTCCTCAAATTTCTAATGTATTTCGATGAACGCAACTTTTTCACATGATTCTCTTCTCTCTCCTTTTACCAACCTTATTGAAGGAAATCATTAATAAATAAGCAAGAAATTATTTTTATAAAATGAAGAAACATATGTAAACTATAAAATTCTCACCCTTCTATAGAGGCTCAATACATGGCATGTACATTGCATGGTGATTGTAACATAGTATCTCTCCATCCTTTTTTTTCAAAAGAAAAAAAGATCATTTTCAATTCAAAATGAGAATAAAAAGGACATTCTTCATGTGTCGAAGGAAATATATAAGGAAATTGAGAAAGCACTAAAAGGAATTTGCCGTTTCCTCATATTTGTCAGGCCAAAAATAACCATGAGACCTCAAAATTTTAAAATAATTCATTGAGTAAATCCTATCAGACTACTTGTAGCAACACTAAAATCAATATATTCCTAACAGTCCAGAATATATAAAGATTTCAGACCTCCAAAAAATATATAACACACAGCTCTGGAAATATAAATAAGAAGTAAGGTTGGGGTTATCCATGAGGTTAGTTAAAAACTTACCCTCTCATGGATCTATTTTGCAAGGATTGAAGAAGTTCCATGATTATAAATCACATTAAATATGAAGAAAAGAAGATCAATTGTATCTTTCCCCTTTATGTTACCTTTCCCTTTCCATCAAATTGGAAGGAACTCATAGTTGTCGATTCGGTGATGACTTGTGCTCTGAACAAGAAAAAACATAGATAGGTATTTCAACTTCCTCCCAATTGACCTCCTCTAAGGTGAAAATTCTATGAATATCTTCTATTGATTCTAGTTCCAACTAGCTTCACCAAGATTCATTCCAACTTCCGAGACATTGTGTAGAAATTTTAATACAAATTATGTATTGCCTGGATTCTCCTGATCTAACAATTATATGACACTGTTAAATACAAAATCGTTTCTACTAAAATTCTTCCAGAATTTAAAACACGATTGCCAATTGCAATATCAAGAAGAGAGACCAATCACACATAACACATGTTTTACCGGGAAAGAATAAAGCTAAAAACCCCACTATCATATATTATGTATATATCATGGATCATGAAACAATCTCATACAAAAATCTAATCCAAGAGATCTCAATACAATATACAATCATCTCACACTGTCATACAAAAATTGACAAATTCATGTGCCAATTTATTGCTTCTAGACAACCTGCCTCCTCTGCGCAATCCCTGTTAATGGAAATCCCTACAATGAATGAATTCCTCTTGCCTAGGTTGTGCATTCCTCATTGGCACATCCAATTTGTGTGTGGTTGCATGAGTGCACTCACTAATGTCACAGTTGATAGTCAAACTGTCCCTTTCACCTGTTATCTCAACTGGGTCTCCATTGGATCTGACATGCATGTAGTTAATAGTGGTAAATCTTCAGTTGCATATGAGATCACTGATTGTGAATTAATTAATAATTAATTCACTGATCTCTCACTAGTGCAATTTCAGTTATAACTAGTACAACTGAGCTTAACTCACTTAACTGAGTTAAACTACTTCACAACTCACATAACTACACATCCAACTCTGTTACAACTTTGAATCACTCAGTTACAACTAATTCGACTTGCATGTCCCACTAGTCAACCTTTGAACTCGAATTTCCTATAGCTCATTGATTTGCCACTTCAATTAACTATTTCCAAGTGCTCATTGAGAATAGATTAATATTTATTGTCCAACTATTATTAAGGCATAATAATAGTCGACATACATCTATAAATAGAATTCGCTCACCATCTATAAATAGACATCATCTATAAATAGAATTTTCTCATCATCTAAAAATAGAGTTCCACCTAAAAATAGCCTGAGGCTCCATCCTAGTGTAGGTGCATAATTTTCACTAGGATCTTCTTATTGAATCTCAACACATTGCACTTGATATAGTTGACTAGGCAACATCATGACTAAAGCATCCAAACCTAAAACAAAGGGTTGATTGATGAAAGGTTGATGGAACCTTTTCTATGAATTGTTCTGCAGATCAATCTATTGTGAAAGAAATTGAAAATGTGTAAGGATATAAAACCTTCTATATGAATTGTTGTGCAGAACAATCTACTGTGAACGAAATTGAAAAATCTCCAATATATATATATATATATATATATATATATATATATATATATATATATATATATATATATATATATATATATATATATATATATA
>ML780447.1:594937-608208 GCA_009831015.1 Picea engelmannii | reverse complement strand
ATTAGGATACATGATATCTCGTGTATTACAAGTGTTGGAAAATCAGTTAGCATATTAATTCCACTCTCAATATCCAAGACGATTTTGAGCAGCGATCATCCTTAGGAAAAACAAATTATATTATTAAAACATTTCACCTATCCCCAAATTATATAATAAAATATTTCCTTCGCCATGCACCTCTTTTAAATTTTAGAACAACATCCCCATTATTTGTGCCAAGACCCACACTCGGTGCACAACCATTTCCATGTTGAAAAAAAAAAGAGAAAGAAGAAGCGGACAAACTTGTGGGTAGATGCCTTCTATGGAGTGATATTCCATTCAATTTTTCCAGGAACCCATTCTACGTGTCCATGTTTGAGGTGGTTAGTATTTTTGGCCAGGGGTATAAGCCCCCCACTTATGAGGAGTTGAGATGACCCATCCTTCAAAATGAAAAGGCTGATTGCACTCAGAGGTTGCAGGAGCTTCAAGATTCATGGCAGTTCACAAGATGCAGGGTGATGTCAGATGGTTGAACTGATGGGAAGGGTAGGACCCTTCTCAATTTATCGGTTCATTTTCCCAGGGGGACACTGTTTCTGAAATCTGTGGATGCATCTGCACATGTCAAGGATGTGGCATTAGTTTGTGACTTGTTGGATGGGTTCATCCAAGAGGTAGGTCCGCAACATGTTGTCCAAGTCATAATGGACAATGCTGCAAATTATGTAGTTGTTGGTAGGATGCTTATGTCCAGGTATCCTACACTGTTTTGGACTCCTTGTGCCGCTCATTGCCTTGAATTGATGTTAGAGGATATGGGACAGATTGATTGGATCAAGGATGTCATTGATTCAATGAGGAGCATAAAAAAATTCATATACAATCATGCTTTTGTACTTATTTTGATGAGAAAATTCACAGGTGACAAAGAGTTGGTGTGTCCTACCATCACACGCTTTTCCACTAGTTTTATTTCTCTTCAGTCTCTTTTGAATTCTAGGTGGGAATTGTAGGAAATGTTCCTTTCACCTGAGTGGCGTGCTTTATCATTTAGCGGTAAACAAGAGGGGCAATCCATTATGAGGTTAGTTTCATATGAGGAGAGATTTTGGGATGCAATGAAGGAGGTGTGCACCATCAATGAACCTTTGGTAAAGGTTCTTCTCTTAGTCGACGGGGACAAGCCCACAATGGGTTACCTATATGAGGCCATGGATAGGGCCAAAGAGTCCATTTGTGTTTATTATGTGGACAAGGGGGATCAAGGGCATGAGAGAAAAGAAATGATATGGATGGTGATTGATGACCGATGGAACAACACACTCTATCTCCCCATTCATGTTGCAGGGTTATACCTCAACACTGCATTCTCTTACACCTATGGCTTCAGGTTTGATTCAGAGGTTATGTCTGGCTTCTTTGAGTGTGTCCAAATGGTGCCAAGTGCAGTCGATTGATTAGATCTTTCCCAAGAGTTGGAACTCTATAAGAGGTCCATTATCTTATTTTGGTTTGAGATGGCCATAAATGACAAGAAGAACATAATGCCAAGTAAGTTTCACCTTGTTTTAACTTTTAAGTTTCAAAATTCATTTTTCAAATTTCAATTTATTAGGTTAATCATTGATCTTCTTAATTTGTTTCTTTGTTTTAAACTAAATCATTGTCTTCTCTTATGTTTCTTTAATTCGTTGTAGATACTTGGTAGGAAAACTATGGTGCAAAGGTAACTATTTTACAGAAGATGGCAATTCAGGTGCTTAGCCATACATGTAGCTCTTTTGGTTGTGAGTGCAACTGGAGTGTATTTGAAAAAATACACACCAAAAAGCACAATAGGTTAGAGAATTTCAAATGGAATTTTAAATTCATTATAAAATTATAAATCATTAAATTGTCATTTAAATTTTATGCTCCTTTACATTCTAATAAATTAATTTATGATCCTCCTACAGGTTGGATACCCCACGCCTTATTGATTTGGTCTACGTCTACAACAATATCAAGATGTGGGTTAAGCATCTTGAGAAAAAACCTGATGCAAAGGCCATTTCATTGGATGGGATTGACACCACTGTTGCATGGAGGGTGGAGGTCGAGGAACCTATTATTGAGACCGCTCTTGATTGGTTAGAGGATAGTGATGATGATCATGGTATCTCTGAGGACTTAGATCAAGATGTTCCAGAGGATGTCCAGTTTCACGTTGAGCCTGCAAGTGTTGCACCAACAGAGCCATAGTCACAGTCAGAGGGAGATAGGCCCAGTGGTAGCACTAGCAGTCTACCTCCTCTACCTTCTTCTAGGGGACATCGGTCTCGAGGGTATTCTAGTTCTTCTAGGGGATGTTTGACTCTAGTACGAGGTGTACATGCCTCAAGGGCACCTACTCCTAGTGCCTATTCCTAGTGCTAGAGGAAAATCATTTTCTGCAGCGATTACCTTTACCCGTAAAAGGGGTAGAAGGAATCAATAGTTTATTTAGTATTTACTTGATTTCATTGTAGATGACTCATGATGAGTCATGATGATCATGAGATACACTTATTATATTTTTTCATTTTGATGACTCGGGAATCAGGATTCAGGACATGATTCATTTTTTATGTGTGATGTATCACTAGACATCTTATATATCTTATATATCAGTTTTGTTTCCATATTCATGTGGCAATCTATCTATTTGATGCTATTGTTGCTTTAAATGTTTCAAAAAATAAAATAAAAATCAATATTTTTGTATTTTTTTAAGTTTGTCGATGTATTGTTGATGTTTGTCGATGTTTTGGCGATAAATACGAAATGATGTTTTTTGGACCCCCGGCTATTTTTTCATCAACACAATTTTTGTAATTTTGTGGTAGATAGGTTAACCAAGTTTGCACACTTTTTCACCATTGCCACAGACTACAGTGCAACACGGGTTACAGATTTTTTCTTCAGGGAGGTTTTCAGGTTGCATGGTTTACCCAAAACCATTGTGAGTGACAAGGACAATAGGTTTATGAGCACATTTTGGCATGAGCTATTTAGGTTGGTAGGTACGGCCTTAACCCCTAGTACTAGCTATCATCCTCAAACTGATGGCCAAACAGAGATAGTCAACAAGTGGGTTGAAGGCTACCTTCAAAATTATGTGTCAGGGAAGCAAAAGGCATGGGTTAAGTGGCTTCATTTTGGGCAATATTTCTACAACACCACCCATCATATGTCTATTGGTATGACATCATTTAGATCCTTATACAATTATGATCCCTTCTCCTTTGTGGAGATTGTCTTTGGTGACACCAGGGTTCCCATGGTTCAAGATTGGATTCAATAGAGTTAGGATATACTCAGAGAACTTAAGGAACACTTGCAAAGGGCACAGAATCAGCAAAAGGTGCAGGCAGACAAGAACAGGGTGGAGCGCACATTTGAGGTTGGTGATTTGGTTTACTTGAGGCTTCAACCATACATACATGCATCCTTTAAGAGGAGTGGCGCAATCCAACCTCGCTTATTTGGACCATACAGGGTTAACATAAAGGTAGGGGCCATGGAATATGAGCTTGACTTACCATAGGGTAGAAAAATACACAATGTATTTCATGTGTCATGCTTAAAGAGAGCCATAGGTAAACACATCATTCCTATTGAGGAACTGCCACCCTTGGATGAAGAAGGGTAGTTGATATTGATTCTAGAAGAAATATTAGAAGTCAGGGAGAAGAGGTTAAGGAAGAGGAGCATAAAGGAATACTTGGTCAAGTGGAATAATTTACCCATAGAGGATGCTACTTGGGAAGGTGAACAGGTGGTATAGGAGACAGGTCCAGAATTGCTTGTGGGCAAGCAATTTCTAGCAGGGGAGACTGTAATGTCCCCCACCTCTTGATGAAGAGGTTTTGAAAGACTGAATAGTCTAGTTGTCCCCACTAGAATATAGTCTCATGCATCATGGGGACAAAGTCAACCCAAATCCATTACGTAAGCACAATGTTATATTATTAAGTTGACTTTGGGGGGGGAGGTAACTAAAGGAAAGAAAAGAACATGTGTAGAAAATCTAGGAGTTAACCCTATGGGTTAACTAACTCAACAAAGAAATAGATTTGGAGTATAAAAGAAAGGAAGAGCGCACTTCTCACTCATTCTGAATTATCATTTCATTTTGCATTTGGGATTTTGAGCACAAAAGAGTTTTGAGGGTTTTTAGACTACAAACCCTAGAGATCAACTCAGTGGTGAAATATCCCACCTCTCTTGATCCAAGATTGGTCTCAGGGGTGTAATACTCCTCTCACACCATTCTAACAACAACTACAGGTACCATCAAGAAATCAAGGAAGGAACAATGTGAAACCTAAGGGGTTTCCAACAAGGGGGGTGCACCATTGAAGGAAGAAGAGTTTGATCCTAGAAGTAGAGGAGGATTTTGGACATTTGGACTTATGGGTTTTCTCTGTAGGGCCTCAGCCATCATTCCTAGCATATTTGGAGATAGGTTTACTTGACATATGATTTATTATATCTTGGAACGAGTTGGAGAGAAGGAGGGTGCACTGCAGAAAGGGGTTTCATCAGTTTGGAGGAGCAGATCTTCACTATTCATCTGGAGACTTCACCAAGGGTTTTGTCTTGCCCCGATCTACACTTCTAGCCAGTTTCATAGCATTTGGAGGCTCCTAACAGTGAGGTCGAAATATTGGGTCTCTTCAGTCATCCAGGAAGGCGCAACTCAGTTTGGGGTTTCAATTATAGGAGGAGAATATCTCTATCTTTCATCTGAGACTTCAGGATGGGGTTTGTCTTTCCACGATCTATTGTTCCATCCATTTTCATAGAATTTGGAGGCTTCTAGAAACAAGTCTGAATTATTGAGTTTATTCAGCCATCCAGAAGGGCGCAACTCAACTAGGGGGGTTTGAATCTGAACCCTGGTAGGAAATAAATTAATCTTGTACCTTGCACCAGCTTATTATCCTGCCTTTGGAGGCTTATATCTTTAGTCTTGAGAATTTTGTAGCAACTCTTATTCTAGTTGGAGGCTTTTATTCGTATTCTTCCATATCTGTAGATCTGTTGTATCAAAATATCTATATTATCTAAATAAAGGTCAGATCTGAGTTATTTGGTTCCATATTGGTGTTTCTTGTTGTATCTTGTCTTTCCTTATGATATATCTTCATATCCATGTCTACATGCTTTAATCTCATACACTTAAACCCTAATGCAGAACTTCATGAGAAAACCTGCAAACACACATCTAAACAGCAGTAAACAATGAACAGTTAGTGTTCCCAACGAAAAAATTGTCTTGGGAACATTACATGCTCTACACCATTTATGAAAAAGAGATGTTAGCCATCATGCATGCATTGGCCAAGTTCAGGAAATACTTGGTTGGGGCAAAATTTGTTGTGAGGACAGATCACAATAGCCTCAAGTACTTTTTGGACCAAAAAGACTTAAATGAAAGAGAACAAAAATGGGTTAGCAAGATCCAGGCCTATGACTTTGACATTGAATATGTCAAAGAGAAAATTATTGTGGTGGTGGACACCTTATATAGAAGACCATAATTCTATGCCATGACAAATATTTCAGTTGACGAGAAAGCACACCTCTTGGTGGAATACTCAAAAAATAGGTTTGCTTGTGAGTTGATGGATGGGAAGGTACAGGATGACAAATTTAGGATTGTGGATGATGTCATATACAATAAGGGTAGAATATTCCTAGTTCCTGACTCAGTTTTCAAAGGAAGAGTATTACAGGTATGTCATGATTCACCATTGGTAGGGCATCATGGGTTTGTCAAAACATACAGATAGATAAGGGAGAGATTTGCATGGAAGGGGATGAAGGAAGATGTGATGCATTATATCAAGGAATGCGCCACCTGCCAAGAGAACAAGGATGAACACACTCACCCAACTAGTTTACTGCAACCACTCCCCATCCCAGAGCAGAAATGGGATAGTATATCCATGGATTTCATCATTGGTTTTCCTAAGGTCCAGGGAAAGGATTTCATTTTTGTGGTTGTGTATAGATGAACCAAATTTTCTCATTTCTTCGCCATTGCCACAAATTTCAGTGCTTCACAGGTTGTAGACTTATTTTTCAGAGAGATCTTTAGGTTGCATGGTTAACCCAAAACCATTGTGAGTGACAGGGACAACATGTTCATGAGCACCTTTTGGCAGGAGCTATTCAGGTTGGTAGGTACGACCTTGACCCCCAACACTAGATATCATCCTCAAAATGATGGCCAAACCAAGATAGACAACAAATGAGTTGAAGGATACCTTCATAATTATGTTTTAGGACAACAAAAGGCATGGGTTAAGTGGCTTCATGTGGGAGAATATTTCTACAACACTACTTATCACATGTCTATCAGTATGTCACCTTTCAGATCCTTATACAACTATGATCCCCTCACCTTTGTGAAGATTGTCTTTGGTGACAATAGAACTCCTTTGGTACATGATTGGATTCAATAGAGTCAGGATATACTCAGAGAGCTTAAAGACCACTTGCAAAGGGCATAGAATCAGCATAAGGTACAAGCAAATAAACACAGGGTGGAGCACACATTTGAGGTTGGTGACTTGGTATATTTGAGGCTCCAACCCTATAGGCAGGCCTCTATGAAGAGAAGTGGCGCAGAAAAGATTCAACCACGCTTACATGGACCATACAGGGTAAGCAGGAAGGTAGGGGTCGTGGAATATGAGCTAGATCTACCCCACATCAAAAAAATACACAATGTCTTTCATGTATCTTGGCTAAAATGAGCCACCGGGAAGCACATCACTCTCATTGAAGTAATACCCCCTTTAGATGAGGAGGGGAAATTGATATTGGTTCCAGAGGAAGTATTAGAAGTAATGGAGAAAAGGCTAAGGAAGAGGAGCATCAGGGAATACTTGATCAGGTGGAATAACTTACCCATAGAGGATGCTACTTGGGAAAGTGAACAGGTTCTTCAGGAGACAGGATCAGAATTGCTTGTGAGAAAGCAATTTCCAGTATGCGAGACTATAATGTTCCCCACCTCTTGATGAAGAGGTTGTGAAAGACTTAATATTCTAGTTGTCCCCACTAGACTATAGTCTCATGCACCATGGGTACCAAGACACCCCAAAGCACTTACCCAACCACAATGTTATAATCTTAAGTTGACTTTGTGAGAAAAGGTAAAATGAAGAAAATAAAAGAACATGTGTGGAAAAGATAACAATTAATCTCAGAGGTTAACTAACTCAATATATAATTAGATCAGGAGTATAAAAGAAAGGAAGGGCGCATCTCTCACTCATTCTGGATTAGTATTACTTTTTCATTAAGGCTCTTGAGCACAAAGCAATTTTGAGGGTTTTGAGATTACAAACCCTAGAGATCAATTCGGTGGTGAAAGATTCCACCTATCTTGATCCAAGATTGGTCTCGGGGGTGCAATACGCCTCCCACACCATTATACAGAAGATACAGCTTCCATTTATCAACAAAGGAAGAGACAATGCACAGCCTAAGGGGTTTCCAGCAATAGAGCGCACCATCTGAAGGAGAA
The DNA here is from genome assembly GCA_009831015.1 of Picea engelmannii. Classification (NCBI taxonomy): domain Eukaryota; kingdom Viridiplantae; phylum Streptophyta; class Pinopsida; order Pinales; family Pinaceae; genus Picea; species Picea engelmannii. Next base: position 600,659 of record ML780447.1, on the reverse strand, counting down.
GAGTTCTATCTAGGAAGAGGAGACAAATTTTGGGCATAAAGACTTCTGAGTTTTCTCTGTTTGGCCTAGGCCATCATTTCTAGCCTATTTTGGAGGAGGTTTAGTTGTCATATGATTTATCAGAGGTTGGCACGAGTTGAAGAGAAGGAGGGCGCACTACAGAAAAGGATTTCATCCATTTGGAGGGTCAGATATTCATTATTTAGCTTGAGGCTCCACCAGGGGGTTTGTCTTGCCTTGATCTATTGTTCCAACCATTTTGGTAGCATTTGGAGGTCTCTAGGAGGGAGGCCAAAATATTGAGTATCTTCAGCCATCTAGGAGGGCGCAACTCAGTTAGAGGTTTCATCCATTGGAGGATCATATCTTGACCATTCAACTTGAGACTTCACCAGGGGGTTTGTCTTGCCATTTTCGAGCCAAGACAAACCCCCGATATACTATTCGAGCCATTTTCATAGAATTTGAAGGTCTCTAAGAGGGAAGATGAAATGTTGAGTATATTCAGCTATCCAGGAGGGCGCAACTCAGCTAGGGGGTTTGGATCCAACCCTTGGAGGAAAAAAAATCTCTCTTGTGATTTTCATCAGTTCATTGTGTTATCACACAATTTGTACTTTGATCAAAGGAAAGGTTAATGGAAAGGCAAATTGGTGTAACAGAGATTATCCTATCACTTTCACCTCAATAGGATGCCTCTTTCTATTTAGGGTTGATAGCCTAGGGGAGACATCCTCGGTGACTTGGGGGTTTGAGAAGGTAAGGTTAAGATGTCTATGAAAATGTCCCCTCTCACAAGTCATACTGATCATAAATTCCAGGGGTTTTAACCAATGAAGTAGTGAGGTATCAATATGTACCTGCCCAGAACAAAGCAACAAGAAAATATATCTTTCGCAAGTACAACTTGTTGTTAGTACTTCATAAAACCATAGACTTTATCAACAAAAGAAATGGCTGATATAATGGTGAAGAAAATAGAAATTTGTAGCAGTGATATTTATAAGACAATAGCTTCACAATAAGTGCCTTAAAATGGCTTCAAAATTACCAAGAATAATCACTCATTAACATTAAAATACTAGCATTTGTCAGAATCAAGTAAGGCAGTGCATTAATCAACTTTTTCAATTGCTTTTAGATGCTTTAGTGCTACAATAGATGGTTGTAGCTTATCTTTTTAACAACAGAAACTAAGTTAGTAGGTTAGACTATTATAGGGTTAGGAGTAGTTAGTAGAAAGCTTAAGGTATAGGTTTTGATAGTGGTTTTTGCCAATCACTCAATAGTAAGTCTTAGATTAGTGCCTTTAGGGAAAATGGAGTCTATTAGGTGGCAGAAAATCTTGAAGGAACAAATGATAGTAGGGAAATAAAGACAAGAGAGGTCAATAATTGAAGTGTTGGTAACCCAAGGCTTCAACTACCAAACCCTAGGGGGGAAATAACTACTAGGGTGTAGGTAACCCTAGGCCCTAGTAGTTTTCCTCCTTCTTTAGCTCAAAGATGAAGCAAATGACAGCTTGGATGAAGCAAAAGTGCTAGGGTCTTGCAATGGCAAGGCCCCACTAGTACATATGACCAAATTTGCCACAGTTTTTCATTACTATTGCCACACTTATCCATCGCAATTTCCACAAAAGCCAAGACTATTTTTCGTCGCTATATTCATGAACCAGGTGTTCGTGGAAACATCGACAAAATTATCTCTCCACATGTCATCACCATCAAGATAGGTTAACCTTAAACATCATCGCAATTACGACGAAACTTTGTCGCAATTACCATGAAAAATCGTGGAAATGTAAAAAACATTGTGGAAAGTTGCGACGCAAAAGCGTTGCAATAGCGACGGAAATTTATGCCAAGGAAAAACTTACGACACAGATTTTGTATGTGCGACGCAAAACCATGGAAAATTGCGACAAACTTTTGTCCCTATTGCCACGCTTGTTCCAAAATAAAAATTGGCTTCCAATGAACTATCATCGATATTGTGATGCGCCCTTAAAGTTTTAAAAAAAAAAATACACAAGATATGACATTACCATATTACAATGTAATATGGTAATCCCATATTACATTGTAGTATGGTAATACCATATTACAATGTAATATGGTAATCCCATATTACATTGTAATATGGAATTACCATATTTACAATGTAATATGGTAATCCCATATTACATTGTAATATGGCATTACCATATTTACAATGTAATATGGTAATCCCATATTACATTGTAATATGGCATTACCATATTACATTGTAATATGGTAATGCCATATTACAATGTCTCTACTTTCTCAACAAGATGCAAGAAGTTATTTTTAAAAACAACTTAGGATAGTGATTTGTCCTGAGTGGGATGGTGACCTTGGCATTCAACAATATATGAAGTAATTCATTGATGACAAGTGTAGCAGGTGTGCAGGTCCACTAGTGTATGGATATTATCTGCTAAGTGGCAGACTTGAACTTCCTATTCCAGAATAGATGGCTCATATAGCTTGAGATGATTGACATAAATGATATTATGGATGTCTAGCAAGGAAGGGAAATAGTAATGACAACCATTGTCATTAATATATTGAAGAACAATATAGGGACAATAGCAATTAGGCTTGAGTTTTTAATGATGCTACCCCTTCAAATATTGTTTGTCCATATACAACCAAAGTCAGTCACCAATTTGAAACTAGACAAAGCCTTGATGGTGATCCTAGAGGGATTTATAATTATCTAGGGAGGATTGAAGGGAATTAGTAACCAAGGAATGAATGCTAGATAATTTATGAACATATGAGATTCTATACATTTTACCTCGCCTTATAGGAAATTTTATCCATAAGATGTGAATAATTTCAAGATGCAAAGAATGAGCAATGCAAGAAATTATATAGGGGTAATATGAGGGTCTTTGCAATGTACATGAGATACATTGTTGTTGTGAGTGAATCCTCCATCAACTAGGCCTATATATCCCATGACGTACATGTGAAAACCTCTATGCCTTGAGAATTAGTGTAAGGTAAAACTACAAGGTGTGCCATGTGGATTAGTGTAATGTTAGGCCAGTAGAAGACAAATGAGAAAGAAATATTGGTAGACAAACATTGCATGTTAAACACACAATTTTGACATGGGGGAACAAGCAAATTTAATCACTTCATAAGAATGATAGAAACTAAACTATGAAATGTAAATAATGAAATAAAAAGAAATAATCCTAACTATAATGTAAATGATGCAATGGCTAAATTAGGAGATTAGAGATGAGCAATTTCTAATTACTATATTAATGGAACAATAACTATAACATGTAAGTAAACCATGAGTGAGTCTAACAATAATAATATCTCAACTATAAAATCATTGATAAGATTAAGAGTGACAAGGAGATACTTGCACTTACTTATATGTGAGGTAGGATGGTGTAGGAACATGTTTAGCTAGATACCTACATCACAGAGGTTGGCATCTTACCACAAGTGAGGTAGGATTAGCAACATGATCTCTTATGGAAAGGATGGAGGATAGATGAAAAGGTAAAGATGGGAGGTTGTGGTGTTAGGATAGTTCTAACAAAGGCAAGAGAAAGAAGTTGATGACATTGGAAAAAGGCGTGAATTGACATAAACCAACTAAGAGTGAACATTAGCGAGAGAGGAAACACACTCTAATATAGGGTTATCACAAGAATAAATGTAACATGTGGCAACTTGGAGTTAAAGTGAGTGTAACACGTGACATTCATTGTTCTAGGATTTATGTAGTCATTAAGGCGCCATACACTAGTCAAGGACATAGCATGAGTCCCATGTGAAATACGATAATCTGGAGAATGTGAGCATAATAGGCATCATAAACTAGTAATATAGAGTCATCAAAATCACAAAAACAACACATGATAGCCTAGATTTAGTGCAAGAATGAGAGGTGGCATACATCAATGAGGTATTTTATTCAAGCGTACGAGGCGACATGCATCAACCTAAGTTCAATGAAAACGTAGAGGTGAAAAATACCAATGGTACCAGTGGAGGAGAGAGGATCAAAGGAAGATGTGATGTCACCATTGGGAGGGGATCCATAGTTGCAAGCTATGAAATGTGACCATTAAGGGGGACATCTTGGAAAATTGACCAAAGAAGTGATAGTTGATCCTAACTAGGTAGAGGTTATCTCAAGTAGGGTCTTTCTTGAGATAATGACCTATAAGGGACCCATCAATATTATGACCAAATAAAAATGGAGAAAAAGGGATGTAAGGAAGAAGAACTAAGGAGGAGAGGCAATACTTTCCCCAAGCATTTGAAGGACTAGGAAAAGAGGAAGAGTATGTAGGAGAGCATGGAACACTAGAAGAGGAATAAGACAAGGGGAGAACTAGGTAATATTGGGTGCTACCAGGTAAGAAGTGGCTAGAGTTGATAATGGGAAGTATAATCTAGCCCAAAAAAATCCCAATAGGAACAAGGATTTATTCAACTTGATACAAGTGTGTTAAGACATGGGACCTTTTTAATGTTAGAAAATGTTGATTTTGACAACTAATAGAAAGATAAGGAAAAGATAAGGCATAGAAGAACAAGGGGCTACATCATTGTTATTGCCAGCGAGAGGACAAGGGCAAGAAATTATAGAACTAGGTATAATAGATCATATATGTATTTTGTTAATTTGTGTGTGGTAGAAAAAAAAATATTCAGTTAAATATCATTGGGGAGGTTTGGGATTTAGAATGAGAATAGCAGAGTGAGAGTGAACCCAGGTGGAAGGATGAGAATGTATTATTTAGAGAGTTTGGAAGAGGGATAGTGCAACCATATGAGATGAGATAGATTAATGTGATGTAAAATTGAGAGAGAAAGGTATTTATGTATTATGTTTTGTTGGGTCTTAACATTATAAGTAAGAGGTATTGCAAGAGGTGAGTTCATAGTTTTTGTCATCTTTATAGAGTTGATAAGTATTTCAATGAGCATATTATAAAGAATTTCATTGCTTTTGATTGGGTATAAGGATGATAAGGTATCATTTGGAATGTGTGGAAGAGAGAAAGTGAAACCATATGAAATGGTTGGATGTGAGTTACAACTAAGAGAGAAAGATATTTATGTAGGATGTCTTGGTCACATCATTACATGGAAAGGGTATTGTAATAAAGATGAGTTCATATGTTTTGTTATCTTTAAAGAGTTGATAGGTATTTCAATGGATATCTTATAAAGCATTTCATTGTTGTTCATATGATATGTTCAAGAGTAAATTAGAGTAATCAAGGGGAGATACATAGCATTCAACATTCTCTTGAAAAATCCCTATGACAAGGGTGACTCCACAATGTTTATTAATGAGAAGATGAGTTTCGTCCCATTATAAAAATCCCCAATGATAAGGAGAGGGGTGAGGAGTGATGGAAAATGCGATTATTTTGGTTACAATTGTCAAGGATTATAGTGGCAAGTTGGTCTTTGATCTAACAATTATGAGTAAAAAGGAGGCTTAGAGAGAGGAATAAATTTCATTTTTCATTATGAGTAATGAGGGATCTTTTTCAATAGAGTTTGGAATATGGACTATTTTTTGTTGGGGAGAAGTGTCCAAATATTGGTGCACCCTAGGATCATCAAGGGATTTCTCATCTATGTACAAGGATTTGGATGTGAATTATTATTATAAGAATAAGCATTTTGTAGTAGTGTCCTTTGGAGCCTTA
>ML780447.1:574874-586201 GCA_009831015.1 Picea engelmannii | reverse complement strand
GCTTTATTAGCCATCATTGACTTCGTCAATAATAGCATTGATCCATTGCTCATATATTGATTTTGAAGATAGTCATTGGTTTCATGAAGTACTAATCCATTGCAAGCACATATTCTAGTTGTCTTTGTTTTGTCTCGCAAACATGTGCATCAGCAGTGGCTTTATCTTTGTGACTATCTTTTCTTGGGCATCAATCTGTGGAAGGGTCTCTCATTGACTTGGCCTCTATCCTTTAGCCTTCCTTTATCCAGATTGACTTAGGGACGTCTCCCTTGGACTTGCCCTCCTAAATAGAAAGAGCCCCCCATCGAGGTGACAGTGGGTGGGGAAGCTCCTGTTACGCCGGTTTCAATCCCTGACTCAAGCCCTTGGAACTATCCTACAAACCGTGCGATAACAAGACCTATCAAAGAGTTCGAGTGAGGATCAATAGTTTGGAAATCCATGATCCTGGAATTTCACATATTTGGAAAGCGCCTTTAATGGCTGGTGGGGAATGGAGGAAAGGTTCGAGTTGGAAATCATGTTGGAGGGGAGGGATCTATGGGGGGTGTCTAAACATGTGTTTCTTCCTAAGAGGTCACACATTCAAATCCAAAGGGTACTAGGGTATGTATACCTCCATACACTTTAGTGATGAAATTTGAACAATCAATGAGGAACAATAATTGGGTTGTAGGTCTAAAGGATTTTCTCAACTATTGTGGAAATTCTAAGCATGGTTTCTCTCCAACCATCCTTTTTTAATCCACATTTTCAAAAACAAGTTTCCCCAACTTCTATGGGCTCTTACCCACCACTAAAACATGAGAAATTTATACCATTTACAATGATAACAACGATCAAAACAACAATGAAAATTATGGAGAAACATTCCCATATAATGGGAGTTTTTAATCCTCTCCATGCCCAAAAATGGTTGAATAAATGATAATATAAGAAATGATACATGGGAAAGAAAATGAAAAACATTTTCTTTCATGAGACCCCTCTCTCTTCCTCGGGATATGACACATATGAGACTTTTACTTAGACCAACCCAAAAGTCAAAGATTGATGGGAATGTTCTAAGGATACATAGGCAAGAAAATATAGTACCCCCTTCCTCTTCCCCTATTGTGGTATCATAGTCCCCTTGTTTCTCCCTCAAGAAATAATTAGGGTGGATTTATATTATTGTGCATTTCCCTTTTTACAAAACCATGAACTTCTTATAATAAATATACCCACCACATTGTAAAGTTAGCCCACCACTTGGACTCTTATGCATTCACTAGTAGGGACTTGGCCTTGAGCTCCACACTTGGAATATTCACAATGCATCTCAAATATTTACAACATGGGATCGTTATATCTCAGACCACATGGCTTGATTCTTGTTTCATAAACTATATTAAAAAAATAATACATGATTTATTATATTACTATTAAGGGGTCAAAACTAGGATATTACAAAAGGGAATTCAAGTAGTGCATTCAAGAATATTCCATTGACATTACGACGTGTTTATCAAAGTGATGTCATAAAACACAAGGGATTGGTATATGGAAAGGTGATGTGATAGAAATATTAATCTTGAGCATCCAAGTATTGTCTCATGTCTCATCTATGCTTATTGGCATTATTCCTTATCACTAAAGACATCGATCAAATTTTGAAGCAAGATGAGTTATTTGATGGCATTTTATGTATAAGTGTATTTAGTGTATGAGGTGACCTTTAACATAAAACAACAGTTTATTGTTAGATGATTTTTGAATGCATCAATTATGTAGATTGAAAAGCATATAACATGGATGAAAATCGTGAGTAAATTTGTCAATTTTAGGAAAACAATGTTCTATGCGAGCACAAAACTTTAGCCTTTCTGGCTAAATTGAATATGTGAATGTTGAAAGATGATAGATTGATGTTTTTGATGCATATGATCAAAATGCAATAGATATAATTTAATTATTAGGCCCTTTGGTACAAAAAACATTTTTTTGTGTCAAATAGGGCATTTGACCACTCACCAAAAACCTTATCATACATTTGTCATACATTTGGTTAATTTTTTAATCCTACATGGAGAAACCTCTTGTTTTTTTTGAGAGAGCATGGTTTGTCTTGAGGTTGTTTTATGGATTAAGATCCTTAATCACAAACAATATTTATCGTAGCTTGACACGAAAGACTATGAAGAAAATTAAATTTTTGGTGATGAGTAGGGATTGGTACTGGGGCATACAAATCAAGTTTCCAATAGTTCTTGAATGATATTTTAGATTTCATTCTTCTATGCAAATGAGTGGCTATAAGGATGCACATTGGGTGGTAGACTATCAATAATCAATGAAATACCATGGTCATGCTCCCCTCGTGAAAGAAGCAAACCCGAAGGAATTTCAAATACTTGTTGATGTTTCAAATCATAGAGACCAATTTCAAACATGTGTTAGACTCTAAACAAGAATAAATAGACCAAAAGCTTGACTCGCACTTAGTGTATACAAGTTTCCATCCCTCTTTCCCATGACAACTACTTCTCCTATTTCCATGTAGTAGTAATTATATTTTTTTTCTTAATGACAATTTTATGCATAAAGTGATAGCCTTTCAACCACTCACGACCTTTAATTCCATGAAGGCTCAATAATCCTTGAAGGGTAGGTCTTGAAGGGAAATGTAATATTCAAATTTGATCACTATAAATTAGTGCTAAGGCTTGTCTTGATATTTAATAGAAGTTGTTGAAATTAATGATCCCTAACCAATCTCCAAAATGTCATTTGTTTATTGGATTTTTTGTGGAAAAACTTGGATAAATATTGAAAGTATGAGGTGATTAACTTGTCATTAACAATGTGGGATGATCTAGAATTAAGGGCTTTTCCTCAAAATTGAAACATCTCAGGGATTAGTAAAGCTATGCATGTCTATCCTCATACTCTACAAGACTTATCAATCCATATGAATATGTACCTTTGTCATTACGTTAGTGATCAACTATCTTGTTTCACAAAACTCAAGCAAAAATTTATGCTTCTCCAATTGCTCACAAACATAATGGTACTGCACTTAAATGCTCTTTATTCTTGCATTAAACCTAGTATTCTTAGCCATTTCAATGAAACTTTGGTGATCACATCTTAAAATTGTAGGATTCGGTTGCTCTAACCTAACATATTTTTGTAATTTTCTTAGCCACATCAATTCCTTGCTTGCATGATTTGGTACTACATGTTCTGCTTTAGCACTTGATAAGGAAATGGTGGGTTACTTCTTCTCCATGAAACAATTCCATCGGCCTACTTGAAGCAATATCTAGATGTTGATTTGAACTCAACAACATCTTCTTCCCAATCTGCATCACAATATCCAAACAATTGCATTGCATCTAACATTCTCTCACAGATGTTCGAGCACTTCAACATTCCTTGCATAACTCCATAGTGTCTCTAATAGTTTTTGGATTCTTGTTGACATTCTTAGTGCCAAAAATTATTTGTTAGGTTTTTTTCACTTCTACACTCTCCCAAAATGAAGGATTATCTTCATTTGAAGTTCCCTCGGTATATTCCTCAATTATCTCCATTGAGGGGACATCCAAAAGCTTAATGTTTCTCCTACCTTTGTAGTCGCTATTGAGATGTTTCACTAACACTGCAACTTCATAAAAAATCATCTCAATTTATAATCATTGAATGTTCTATCGGGATATACAATCTATAAATAGTTGCATTTGAATCATAGCCAACCATAATACATTTTGTGCTCCTATCATCCATTTTTTTTCACCTCTATCTATAATGTATGCATATAATGGAAAACCAAAAGTGCCCAAATTCTAGTCATTTGGCTTCCTTTGATGCCATGCTCCAAACAATGACTTCTGCAATTCTTTGGTAGGTAACCTACTTTAGGCATAGGCTGTGGTTTCCATGCTTTTCTCTAGATTGTATTTGTTAGTATGAAACTTTTAAGCATACACCTTGCATTATCCACCATAGGCCATTTTTTTCTCTCCACTACCTTGTTTCACTACAAATAATATGGGGAAGTATATTATAATTGGATCCCTTCATGAGAGAAAAAAAATCTTGAATGCTTTTAATGTGTACTCTCCCCCATTATTACACCTTAGTATTTTCAATGGTCTCCCAATTGTTTCTACACAAAGGCTTTAAAAAATTTAAAATGCTCAAAGACTTATGATTTATTTTTAGAAAGTAAACAAATGTCTTTCTTGAAATATTATCTCTAAATGTGATAAAATACTTTCCTCCTCTATGTGACAACACTTGAATTCACTTGTAGATGTTTGAGTGCATCAATTCCATCATTCCTCTTGTTCTATACATTTCATCCTTATAAATTGAGTGTTTATGATGCTTCTCGAGCTTGCATCCCTCATAAATCTTGAATTCCACTAATTGGACAAAACTTGTGATGACTATGTTCCAAAGTGCCCAAACTTGTGATGCCAAGTGACGATCTTTTTCACTAATCAACTAGATTAACCATGGATCTCAATGCCACTTCTAGTATCCCCGCACTTAGTTTATACAAGTTTCCATCCCTCTTTCCCATGACAACTACTTCTCCTATAAGAATTAGGAATCATTTACCTCCTTGGGGATCATATTTAATCATCAACAAGGAGGATTAGGTTAATCATGGCCTGAAGGATTGTGATATTTTGGTCTTTTTGAAAATTTATTGCCTAGTTTTTTCACATTTAATTTAGCCTATATGGATTGTCAAGAAATAACCTTTTTGTCATAAGGTAGGTGGGGGAACTATGGGATCCTCACCACTTTGGTTCTCACTGCATTACTATGCTCCCTGCAATATTTATGTGTGTAACCCTACCAAAATATTTATATTTAGTTTCATCGAATCCAAGTGACCCTAATTGAAGCAAACAAAGGAGGGAAAAAAATCTAGTGATAATGGGAAACCTAGTAAAAGAGACAAGAACCTACAGAAGTTGAACATATTCTACATTTTTTGCACATCCAATACCACTAAGCACTATTAAAACAACTCCAAGTTCAACTTGAAAAACCAAGGCTATTTTTTGGATTGCAAAGGAGACGAGGATGATTAGGACAACATTAAGACAAGACACTAATACAAGGAGTCATGAAAAGAACATAGTGTGTATCAAGCCCAAGATAAATGTGGTAGCTCTTCTATGGTGGGGTATGGGGAAACATTCCCAACAATTGTATCTTTAGTGTTCTAGGTCAGGTATGTTGTTACTTATGTGGGCTCAATATACAATATTGTCCTTCATTCAAAGATGTTACACATTATTTTGGTCACTCCAGTGGTGTCTCTACAGTTATGTGTTCAGGCTCTCATAAGGACCTTTTACCTGAGAAACGTGATTGTTGTCTTCTTCCATAAAACATATTTTTAAGATGAGTTCGTAGGCTGACTATGTTGTAGGGTGCGAGAATATTGATTCTCGTAGGAAACCCTATACCTAGCCTATGAGGTGTTCGCAGTCTGCTCTATAGGTAGGGTGCGAACCTGTTTTAAAGCTTAAAAGGAAGAGGAAGTTACGAAGGTTCTAGAAGAGGATCTTCTAGAAAATGAGTTGGCATTCGCATGGTTGGCATCCTACTGACTTCTCATATTTAGTGGGATCATCCTCGTCCCTTTAACCATCTCTCCTTCTCCTATATAATGAAGGGTTTCTCAAGGAAGAGGTTAAGCAAGGTTGAATAGAGAATTGATGAAAGAATTGTGTGAGGAACCATGTTTGAATTAAAGCTTGAAGACCCCATTTGTCTATCAAGCCATATTGGACCTTCTTCATGCAGGTGTAGAGCAAGTGTGTGTGTTGGAACCAAGGACCACTAAAAGGAAGCTTGTGACATCAAGGCAATCTGGTTGTATCTTCTACTTTCATTTAATATGATACAGTGGCATGTCCCTTTCCCATAAAATTACTCTTATTTTATTGCATAACTCCTTGATCATATGCATAGGTTGATATTGAATATACTTTGCCATCTTCACTTTGGTTGGTTTGTGTTGTCTTAGACCTGATATCACAAGAGCACCGGAGTGAAGTAGGAACAATAGAGACCTAAGGAAGCAATAAAAAGGTATGTCATTCATCCCTTCCTGATAGTAGATTCGATGATTGCAACTTAGAGAAAGAGTCATGTCTTGTCCTGTTTTGTTCTAGATCTAGGTGGATCTAGGGAGATCTATTAGTGTCCACATATACCAATTTATCCTATAACAAAATTTAATGGACTATGATGGTGTCCCTTTGAGTGAACCCAAAAATGGGCTTTACTTAAAGAAGTACTATGCTTAGGTCATCTGTGCATGAGTGCTTTTATTTTATTGTATCATACTCTTGTGTGTCACTTTAGTGTGCTTTTTCGTTATTTGGTCTCTACCCTTGACCACTTACCTTGCATTGTGCTTGGTTTCCAAATGTCAGAGTCTTCGCTACCCCACATTGGCTTCGCCGATAGTGCTAATCGTAGTACTCGGAACCTAGCTTCTGTTGCATGGGCAATTTACACACCTACAAATGAACTTTTCAGTCTACAAGGTGTTTGCCTCGGTCGTGCGACCAATAATATCGCAGAATATAGCACCGTCATCGAATTGTTGACTGATGCTATTTCGCTTGGTAGCCGTCACCTGGTTATACAACTCGATTCACAGCTAGTAGTGCTACAGTTAAATAATGTCTATGATATCCGAAGTCCTACTTTATTATGGGTATATTTACGAATTCGCCTCTTGGAACGTTATTTTGATTACATCAAATATCATCACATTCCTAGATGTCTAAATACATTGACTGATGCTTTATCTAATTATGTGTTAGACATACATTTGGGACATTTATAAACCAATCACACATCACATGTATTATACAACAAAAAATAAGCTGGTAGAAGCCGTATATATGTATATAACGATCAAAATTTTTTACAAAAAGTTTCTGTCTAAAGACCAAAATATCAAAATATGAAGCCCATGGCCTCTACAAGATAGCATCACAGATGACACTCACGGTAATATACAATTGCTCAGGCTACCCTACGGAGAAATCTACCAAGAGACTCAGACACACCCATAGTATGGCTTTGACAACGCTTTGGGATCTCCCCAATAGCTATGTCCGAGACATCCACAGTCAGTCCCTCTAAGTTCTGTTCAACTGCCTCATAATCCTCAGCATCCCATCTTGCCACTGGAGCCACTTCTCCTCATCTCTGAATGGGAGACGTTCCTGGAGTTCGATACGGCCCCACATCTGTGTCATCAAAATAAATTTTTGATTAGTCCTTGGATAGACATAAAAACATTTTATATAATAAAATTTGCAAAAACATTATAAAAGAACAAAATGTGTACTTCTCACCTAAGTCACCCCACTGAGCATCCTCAGGCAGGACCAAATCCAGATCTCCTAAAAAATCCAAACCGGCGTATGCGTAGTCATCGATCATCAGCATCTTGGGTCTCAACGAGTCAAAAAATGAATCATTATATTTGATTATAGGCCCTGCTATGTGCCACACCATGAGGTTACACCACCTCAGCATCCTTAGATCCTGTGGGGCCAGTAAACCCCAATCTACCTGTACTCATAGCAGTGGGACCCTCTCAAGGAAGAATGACACTAAAAGTGACCCGTACCTGAACTGTTTCAAGTCACCCCTTCTGCACTTTGTCAGCTGCCTCTTCATACTACGGAGAACCACGTCCGACCAGTTGAAAACCCGAGCCTCTGTGCACTCTATTGCATATTAGAAATATCTCTGGAGAGCCATGTGCGGAGCAGCTCTCCTAGCCATGCATGCAATGGTAAACAAGATAGTCCATAGGGTCAAGTCTTGGACCCCCCAAATGGCAACTTTACCCTCGCTTCTCTCTGCCTCAGGAACATAATGTCGGCAAACATACTCACTCATAGGAAGTCCACCACCCATATCTCTGGTTAGAGTCGTATGGGATCCACATCGTGACAACCCTGTCAGAAAATAGATATCCTCGATATCTAGTGTCAACGTGTGGACCCCTACATGAAATAACTATTCATCCACATCCCACATGTGGACCAGGTACTCTAACAACCTGAGTTGGGCTCTCATGCCTGGGATCCTGAAAATTTTTAAAAGACCACATTCCTGGAGGGCAACAATTGTACGCGGATCATTTTCGACAATGGCATCATCCTCCTAATGTTCCCTTTCCCTCCATTCCAACATCGTGATGATCAATACCTGCAATGGAGCCATGAGAAGGAAGTTAGAAACTCATTTTAACCTCTTGAACAAATTTTTATTGAGCAAAACCACACAAAAAAAATATACTTTTTGGCCCTCGCAGGTGAAGTTTTTGTACAGTGCGAGATTCTCACAGGTGCACTGAAGCCCACCTGCGAAAATATTAGATTCTCGTAGGTCTGGAATGGCCCACCTGCGAGAATGCTTGAGCACACCTACCAACCCTAATATGGACTCAAAACTCTAAAAATTGCCAACAAAAATCAAAAGCAAACCATGGAAAAATTGAAGAATCAGGAGATTACCTCGTTGGATGAAACCGCTTGTCGAATGACCGCCTGTACCTCCCGCAATCGAGCAAAGAAATTTGGAGAAAAAGAGGTGTGTTAGACAATTTTTTGGCAAAGTAACAATGAAATGGTAAAAAGGGGCTTTTCTCCCATATTTATTCACCTTTTTACTATTTCTTATTGATTTTTTGTATAGTATTTATGTTATTTTGTTTAAAAACCTAAAACCCTAATAGCCTTGTGAGTATGGTTTTTTCGCAGGTAGGTGACCTAGAAGCTTGAATGATGGTGTGCAAGTATTTTTTCCCTTTTTCATCACAAGTATGAATACCTTTTTAGGGTTTTGTAGGAAAAACCTCGAGCTCAGTCTTCATTCGTTCTCGTGCTCAAAAATACATGAGAATGTAACCGAGTATACTTTTGTCGCATTTTCGTACTCGTCATGGTAACACGAAAACAACAAAAATAAGGGAGTATCTTTAAGCTCTTTTCACGCTCCATAAAAATGAAAAGATTGTCGAGCGATCTTATTCTTTTCACGCTCGTAAAAGTATTTGAAGAAAAAGTTCGATGAGCGATAGTTTATCACTTTTTCGATCTCGTCGAACTAATTTATGAAAAAGGAACTGGGAGAGTTCTCTTTAAGTGTTTTTCAAACTCTCAAAAAATGAAAAACCCTAAGTTTTCTATCTTTGGACTTGTTAAACAAACATCGAAAGACCCTTTATGGGACCTGTTATTCCCGATCTCTAGGGATAACTAAGAGATCATGTCTCAAGGCCCACAGGTCCTAGACATGGAGTACTGAGAGCAAGATTGACCTGAGCATGGCCCTGGAGGGCCCATCCTTTTTCTTCTTCACCATATTTTTCCTATCAGCAGCAGCAGCATCCATCACCATCGGCTTGGACTTGCATCAGAGAAGACTCTTGCTCCATGAGGTAATTGGTCCAGGTATCATGGTATGTGTCATGTTTGATCATTATAACTTTCTTATATATGCATCAGGTTCCTTACATTTCTGATGACTGCTTGGATCTTACACTAACCCACTTGACCATTGTTTGGGGGACTAACGGGGTGACCTAGAAAGCTTGTATCCATGGGTTTTGGTTAGCCACCAGGGGGGATTTGAAGAGCCATCGTCTACTCCCACCATACTATCACTTTACATCTTCTCTCCCATACATCCATCCCATTCCCCTAGTCTGGGCATTAGGATGACCATTGAAGGGTTACACTTTGTCTTGTGGGAAGAAGGGGCTAAAGGCCTAGGGGGTAAAAGCAGCTGGTAAGAGATAAAAACCATAGGAAATAAACCTAGAGATGCTTTGCCCAGGGATCCCCGAGAAGGCAATAAAAGGCCTCTCGATAAGAAACAAAAGGGACCCAAAGAAAATAACAAAACAAGATCTAACCAAGAGGATGGGAGGTCTCATCACGAGCCGACCCATTATGTTCATAGGTATCTAGCGGTGTGACATTTCCATTATCTAGTTACTACGCCAGGGCAATGACCTTTGGTTGCATGGCCAAGGGAAAGGGGGTCTCATCACGAGCCATCCTTATCATTTCTGCGAAAATACCAGTGGGTAACACTGTCAGCTCTGGTCACCACGCCAAGGCAGTGTCCTCTGGTTAGACCTTGAAGTAAAAAGAAAGAAAAATCAATAAATATAGAATAAAGGCAATAGAGGGGCTTGGAAAAAGTGCATCCATGACGGGTACAGCTCATCTCCTACAAAGGCACCCACGGACAATACCTACCCCTGGTCTTCACTATGACTGGACATCCTTAGACCATATCACTTCATGAACATGGCTTGAATAATCTTATGTGGAAACTTTCCTCTTCTTATGG
Organism: Picea engelmannii; assembly: GCA_009831015.1. Taxonomy (NCBI): domain Eukaryota; kingdom Viridiplantae; phylum Streptophyta; class Pinopsida; order Pinales; family Pinaceae; genus Picea; species Picea engelmannii. The sequence continues at coordinate 575,797 of ML780447.1, read as the reverse complement.
ATACCAGCCCAATAGGTTGTTCTGTTTATTTCTTCAACTTTGTATAGTAGATCAGTGTAATATCTTTGAGCTATTAGAGGATATGTTAGGGGTTTTATGCATGTATTTGATAAGCTTAATGATGAAATGTGATTGACATTGCTATGATCCCAAGGACTGATGAGCCCATGGAGGGCGAAGTTTTTGATGTGCAGGACCATACCCGACGGATAGGTACCAGTGGACCGGTACACATGGGGATATGATTAGCTCGGACCTCCATCGGGCTGAAGAGCCCATCAGATGGTTGTTGGGATGGCAGAGACAGGACAACATTATGATGAGCCTTTGAACGAGAAGAAAGAAGGACGTTCCACCCAGGACACTTTGGCAGAGCCCGGCCTAGGGGGATCACCCACTTTAGATGGAACGTTTTCCCCTTGATGGACAGGACGTCACCCAACAAAGCAAGACGTTATTCCGAGCGTGTGGTAGTGTGATGAGGCTATTTGGCACGTGTGGCAGCTTGGAGGAGCCCTAGAAGGGCCAACATCTGGCTTCTGGATGTTGGATATGCCCAAAAAGGGCCAACGTCTATCTCAGAAGGGCTTGACGTCCCACTTTTTGCTCATATTATGTCATTTTTCTAGCAGTTAATGCAAAAACAGTGTAAATTTTGTAGTCAGCCTTGTCAGTTGTTTTAATGACCTATTTTTTAATTGAAAGGTCATGGATTGGTATAAATTGAGGACGTTTTTCCTCATTTTGAACATAACACAACTCACTCTCTTGTGAGATCTAAAAACTTGCGCCCTAGTTTGGTGCTCTTGGTCTTTTAAAGTGAGGCGCAACTCTTCTTGGAGGATTTATCTTGGCATTTATGGTGTTTCTCTCATGGAAGGTTTACAACTAGGGTTTGATTATGCATTCTTCATGATATGTAA
>ML780447.1:478679-498889 GCA_009831015.1 Picea engelmannii | reverse complement strand
ATAACACTCTCCATCGTCCCATTCATGCAGCAGGGCTCTACCTCAACCCTGCATTCGCTTATGCTTATGGATTTAATTTTGATGGTGAGGTCATTGATGGTTTCCTCCAGTGTGTTCAGAGGATGGTGTTGACTCCAGCTGAATGCTCATATATTTCTAGACAGAATGAGATATATAGGATGGCATCTGGGATGTTGGGCTATGATATGGTTGTCCAAGATAGGACCACAAGGATGCCAGGTAATCTTCAATTTAAAATTTTGTTTATTCCTTTCTATATATTATATATGACATTTATTGCTTGATGGAAATCTGAAATATAATTCGTTGTCTTCCTTTCATTTTATTCATTGTAGATGTCTAGTGGAAACACTATGGTGGAAAGCTCCCAGACCTGCAAAAACTTGTCGTTCGAGTGCTTAGTCAAACTTGCAGTTCTTCAGGTTGTGAGCACAATTGGTGTGTCTTTGAAAAGATACACTCCAAGAAGCGCAACATGTTAGAAATGTTAAAAAATGCAACAATCAAAATTTAAATTGTTTAAACTTTATATTTGTTTTAATTTTAATTTTTACAATTTAGTATTTACTATTTATTTACCATCACTAACTATAGCTCTCAATGTTCATACAGGTTAGGTACCCAGCGCCTTAATGACTTGGTATATGTCTACTACAATATAAGGTTGTGGGTGAAGCAACTTGACAAAGAACCTGACATAGAAGACATTTATTGGATAACATTGACACCACCAGTCAGTGGAGGGTGGAGATTCAGGAGCCTGAGATGGAGGAGGCCCCGGAGTGGTTGGAGGAGCATGTAGATGATTTGAGGGAGGAGGGGGCAACAGAGGAGGAGGAGGAGGAGGAGCAGGACGGTGTTCCACTTCCAATGGATACAGAGGCTGAGGAGGAGATTGGACTTCCAGTGGATCCAATGCCACCACCACCTCCACGGAGAGCTATACCTAGAGTTGGACTTGGGTCTGTTGGGACTGGGAGGCAACACACGTTTCCTTCCACCTTGTCCCCATCACTTACCACCTCAGATGTAGCATCTGGAGCAGCTGGAGCTTCCACTCCAGGCTCATCTAGAGTACCTCCACAACCACCTACTGCTTCCAGAGGAAAATTGGTGCCCTTTACCCGTAAAAGGGCTAGAGCAGCAGCAACACGACAAAGAGGGAATCAATGATTTGAATTTTGGATTCCTATGATCTATCATTTTCATTTTATCACGTACTATTTAGTATCTAGATGCCTCATAATGATTCATCTCATGAGATACATTTATTTTGATCATTTGATGTGATTTTGTATCTACTATCATCCTATCAAGAACATGTTTCAGAATTTTCGGTTTAGTAACGATATGTGACCACTTGACATCTTATGCATCTTATTTATCGGTTGTATTTTCATATTTATGTAGAAAAGTGTTTATTTGATGTTGTTGTTGCTTTACAAGTTTAAAAAATTGAAAAAAATGAGTGTTTTTGTATTTTTTTGAGGTCTTGCAACATTTTCCGACATATTCCGACATTTTCCGCCGAGAAGTTACATTCCGGACCCTCGCCGACACTTTCCCCGACACGACATATACAACACTGATATTCCCCATTCCAATAATTTTTCACCAAGGTTTGTAAATAAAAACTAGTCACCTTATTACCTATTGAAGATATGTTGGTTAAACAGGGAACATCTTATCATTGGGTTGTCTTATCTATCAATAAAAGGGGCTTTCCAAGCCACCAAAGTGCACATTGCACAACTTTTACATTCTTCATGGCTTGTGAGGATCCCCATTCCAATAATTGTTCAACAAGGTTCGTAAATAAAAACTAGTCACCTTATTACCTATTGAAGATAAGCTTTCCTTATTTGTGTCCCCAAGTCAATTTTAAGGGAGGATTTTGGAGATATGTTGTCTAAGCTGGACTTGTGACTCTAATGGAACATAAATGTCAATCATTAAACACTCTTAATGGTCCATTGTGGACCACATTTGTGTTAGTGGGCGCCCAGGAACACTAATGTGGTCCACAATGGACCAATAAGTGTATTTAATGAATGACATTTATGGTCCATTAGGGCCACAGGTTGAGCTTATCCAACATATCTCAAACATCCTCCCTTAAAATTGACATGGGGAAACAAATAAAAAAAGTTGGCATAAATTATATTTGACCAAGTAAGTGTTACATTTGAACATTACCCTCCTTCTAAGTTGTATTGTTATTGTTGGGTTTGGAATTCTTAGAGTTCTCTTCGCAAAAAAGATCTCAATATTTGATTAAATGTTTGGGCAAAAGAATTGCAAAACCACTATCACAGGGGTTAAAATAGAGCACGGTTTGAAGTTTGAACATGAACTGAACTTCCATAGAAGAGTTGGATCTTTGAGGGAGTTGTCTTTAAATGCCCACTTCTACACACACGAGAAATGGGTTGCATTGAGTATGAACCTCTCTCATCGCATAAAAAAAGTCAACTCAAATCATAAACAAACTTCCCAATATGTGCATGAAAATGTGTTGGCAGCCTAGGCAATTCCAGCAAGAGAGGATATTTATGCTGAGAGGCAAAGTATGAGTCAAAGTGTTTAGATCAATGTTGTCCATAAGCATGACCTCATGTAATCATCCATACTCCATTCCAAAATATTCCTTGTGTTGCTTCTTCTTTACGGAGAGCTACACAAATGTATCCTTTTACAAGCACTCACAAGGACTCCATTTTCCAAACTCTTGTTTACCAATGATCAACATGGCACTTGTAAATGTCCCCTTCTCCATTGACACTAAGGGAGACCAACTCTTTAATCCACAACCTCCTTTTTTTTTATTTCTAAATTTAAAATGGACAGCATGAAGTGTCCAAACATTATGCTTATAATTTCTGGAATCCATAGTCCACTCAAGGTATAAAAGAACAAAAGAATAAATGGCACTGCATTTTTCAACCCAACAAGTATTAACTTTAGACAACAACTTGAATCATTGAACTATCATGCTGCACGTTTATTAAATGAGAAAAAAACTAGTTGGGTTGATTGAGTGTGAGACATATGAGAAGAGTGCTTGAAATCTAGGAGATATCAGCTTTTGCAGGGGAAAAATTGCATCCTGATGGCTCTGCAATATAAAAACAGCACTCCACTTTTCAATTTTATCCTCACAACATCAACAATTACCCTGCTCATCCTTAGCTCCATTATAAAATTGATACTGCTGAAGCATCAACTGTCAAATCAACTTAAACAGGTCGACCTCCAGTCCAAGGATTCATTGCTATTATTTTCTGCCAAACTGTGTAATCTGAGTGCAACCAAAACCATCTTGTTGTTGATGTGTTTCCATCCACAAGCTGCTGATCCTTATCTTCTTCTCATTCTTCCTGTAGATCCTTTGTCACAGTGCTGATCTGAAGCTAATTGTATTCTACTGATTGGGTTCTGATCTCAGATTTATAATTGCTCCCTCCAAATCACCATAATTGCCAAATCTTCTCATGCAGAGTTTCTTAGATTTTGCTCAGAAATTGACATTGTGCTAATGTTGGTTTCATGATGCTGCTACAGGTTTGAAAATAGCCAGACAAGGGGTGCCCTTTCAGCTGTTCGACCATGTTAAGATGATATGCAGCAAACACAACAAGTTCAGATGTTGAGTACAGAGCTTAAGAGAGTAGGCATCAGGAAAGCATGCACATCTGGATCATATACTTTCACCTCCAACTTACTGCTATCTTCATTCTCACCCGCTGTATCTTTATTGACACTCTGTTTTACTTACTACAACATGTAGTCATGAAGCTCTTCCATAAGAATATCCTTGGGCTTGAGCATTAATTTTTGTTTCCCCCCTTTATATGTAGGCCAATAACAACATGCTCATCCTCCAATAACGCTTGTACCAGGATGAGACATGGTACTGCAGGGTAATCTTCAGGGACCTTGTTGAAACAAGATGAAAATAGGGCCCAAAAATCCTTACATAGAAAACTCATCCAATCACCTCTTGCTCTTCAGAATGCCTCCGAATACCAAAATGCTGATGCATTTTGGGTTGTAACAAGTCCTAATAACCTACTTTTTGGTCATTTGTGGACTTCAATAAAATTATCTTATCTTATTTTTAGAAATATTCCTAAGCATTCCTAAGCATTGTTGTTATTTACGTGATCCCAAAAATAATCTACAATTAACTTCAACTCATTTGGTTAAGTGATTCCATGTACACCTCTCAGCATGTCATGCTATGAAACCCATGACAACATCTGAAATGTTCTATGGAGGACAATTTTTGTATGCTTACACGGACATGATTTTTATGGATCAGGGTATCATATTCTGAAAGACAATGCTGAAAAATCTTTAAAGGGTGTTTTATTCCTCGTTCAAGTCTCTTTGATTGAAGAAGAGATTAGCAATACAAAATGTACTGTCAGTTTGTTTTCCAAGCAGTCATATTTTATAGTTTTTCATGTTCTATTGGTTTTAATGTTATTTTTCAAACATCTTAAATGTTCTATGGAGGACAATCTTTGTATGCTTACATGGACATGATTTTTATGGATCAGGGTATCATATTCTGAAAGACAATGCTGAAAAATATTTAAAGGGTGTTTTATTCCTCGTTCAAGTCTCTTTGATTGAAGAAGAGATTAGCAATACAAAATGTACTATCAGTTTGTTTTTCAAGCAGTCATATTTTATAGTTTTTCATGTTCTATTGGTTTTAATGTTATTTTTCAAACATTGCTAGTATGGTTTGCAATTGCATATGCACACTAATACCAACTTATTTAGAAAAAAATAAAGCATGTTAATAATCTTTTTTTTTAAATACCAAATTCTGTCCCTCCCAATTTTGTGCTTCTTCATGAATATATTTTTTGTCTTCTGCGATGCAATCCCTGCTCACTTTTCGCCCAAGTCATAGCCTAGTCAGAAGTCCTACTTAGTTTCTGATAATAATGTCCATTTTCTCTTCATTGCATTTTCTCTCATTTTGCTAGGACATGTCCTTTGTTGGATCAAGACATGATATGTTCTCTAATATGCAGACCAATACCAACTTATTTAAAAAAAAATAAAGCATGTTAATTATATATGTATCTTCTAAAGACCAAATTGTGTCCCTCCCAATTTTCTACTTCTTCATGAAGTGATTTCTTGCCTTCTGCGACACAATCCCTATCCAATTTTCCCACAAGTCATAGCATAGTCAGAATTCCTACTTAGTTGTTGATCTTAATGTCCATTGTTTGTTTGTTGCATTGTGTCCCATTCTATTAGCACATGTCCTCTATTGGATCAAGCCACAATCCATCTGCTCATATGTTCTTGTCCACTATGCTGCTAGTGGTTAGTGTCTTGTCTCCCTTTTGATGAAAAATTGGATCGGACATTTGTCCACCACTAGAACCTGCTTTCACTATCCTCGTCCGCTCTACATTCCTATGTCCTCTACAAGACATGTTTTCCTTGATCTTCCTAATTTCTTCACTCACAATCCCCATCATAGTTGTAACAAGTCTCCATGAGGGATTAGTACTAGAACACCCAAAAAAAAACATATCCTATGTTACACATCATGTCAAACATATCTATAGAGTCCTTTGGAAATATTTTTGGGTCTAAACCCTAATTTCCCAATGCTCGACTTTTCTATCGTAGGACAGTTTCAACTTAGCCCATGAAAAATTGGGTCCTTCCTTAGATGTAACATTTACTTGGTCAAATATACTTTATGCCAACTTTCCTTATTTGTGTCTCCAAGTCAATAAGCATGTCTCATGGCCCACAATGGAGACAATGATCTTGACCATGATGATGATCAACATGTCCATAGATAGCATCCCAACAGCCCCCCTCAAATTGCCTCTTATAGCTATAGATCAACCAAGCTCATCACATCCAAACAACTCATTGTATGGGAGATGGTAAGCCAATGTCACCATGAGGTATGTTAGTCCTTCTTTCATGTGAAGTGTTGTGCTTAATTTACTGAGCATTTGGATGAGGATCATTGGTTGAAGTTTGATAATGGATCATTGGCTTGGGAAGTTGCATTTTTTGCCTTGTTTCACCTTAGTGGTAAGATTCTATGCCCTAGTCCCATGTTGTCACTGCCCATGGAAAAGGGGTACTACTAGGGGGACCTCACAAGGATAACGTTCCATTCCCCAACATACTTAACAATTTCCATCCTAGAGACTGTCACAGTGTACTAAACTCTAGTAATGGGTCAAGGTCCATTCTCTCATGAGAAGAAGGGGTAGGCCTAGAGGTTTATGCAGTTGATGTATATGCTATGTAAAAAATGATAAAGGCCACCTATAAAAGCCACATGAAATCTTGATCTCTGCCCCCTCTAATGGTAATCGCCCCTTGTCCTAATGCACTGAATGGACACTTATGACAAGACTTTAGCCTAGTAAGAAAATGAAAGAATAAAATCTTGAAACCTGTAAAGGGGACTTGCAAAACCATAAATGGGTATCAAAAGGAAATTAAGGGGTTCAGAATAAAAAAAGTACCAAGGAAAACGTACCTCAAGTAGCAAGCCTCCCTCTACAGTGGTGCTCATAGAAATGGATTTAATGGAACCATAAGCCATGAAGTAAGCTCAACTTATACCACTATCACACTTACTCTTGAAGGGTTTCTTTCTTTCATTGTTTCCCTTCGGACCTATCCCTATAAATGGGTCTTTTATTTCACTGTCTTGGTTGGCACACCTAATAGGGTTGAATGAAGGCCCTCCTCAAGGTATGTGGAAACCCCCTCAAAACCCCCACTAATCCCCCTCTCTTGTGGAATCATAGGCCCCCATTACTCTAGTCCCTACTCGTCTACAACCGAAGGTGTATTTCATTTTATTATTTTTCAATGTACAATGTTTACATGTTACATCACTTGGCCCTTGGCCATTCATAATTTTTACAATTATATAATGCTACAACGAGGATCAGAACTAGGGTGTTACAGGTTATCTACTATGTCAGACACAAAAGTGCACATTGCACCACTTTTACATTCTTCGTGGCTTTTGAGGACATATTCCCCATTCCAATAATTGTTCGCCAAGTTTTGTAAATAAAAACTAGTTACCTTATTACCTATTGAAGATATGTTGGTTCAACAGGAAACATCTTGCCATTGGGTTGTCTTCTCTATCAATAAAAGGGGATATCCAAGTCACCAAAGTGCACATTGCACCACTTTTACATTCTTCATGGCTTGTGAGGATACTCATTCCAATAACTCTTCAACAAGGTTCGTAAGTAAAAACTAGTCACCTTATTACCTATTGAAGATAAGCTTTTCTTATTTGCGTCCTCGACTCAAGTTTAAGGGAGGATGTTGGAGATATGTTGTCTAAGCTCGACTTGTTACCCTAATGGAATGTAAATGTCAATCATTAAACACCCTTAATGGTCCATTGTGGACCACATTTGTGTTAGTGGGCACCCACTAACACTAATGCGGTTCATAATGGATCACTAAGGGTGTTTAATGAATGACATTTACAGTCCATTAGGGACATAGGTCGAGCTTAGCAACATATCTCCAATGTACTCCCTTAAAATTGACTTGGGGAGACAAATTAGTAAAGTTGGCACAATAAATATTTGACCAAGAAAATGTTACAACTGAACATTACCCTCCTTCAAGAGAACTCTAAGGCTTCTAAACCCAACAATAACAATAAAACTTAGAAGGAGGGTAATGCTTAGATGTAATATTTACTTGGTCAGATATACTTTACACCAACTTTCCTTAGTTGTGTCCCCAAGTCAATTTTAAGTGATAATATTGGAGAAATGTTGATTAAGCTCGACCTGTGGCCCTAATGGACCATAAATGTCAATTAGTAAATACCTTTAGTGGTCCATTGTGGACCACATTTGTGTTAGTGAGTGCCCACTAACACAAATGTGGTCCAAAATGGACCACTAAGGGTGTTTAATGAATGAAATTTATTGTCCATTAGGGCCACAAGTAGAGCTTAGCCAACATATCTCTAAAATCCTCCTTTAAAATTGACTTGGGGACACAAATAAGGGAAGTTAGCATAAAGTGTATTTGACCAAGTAAATGTTACATATAAACATTACCCTCCTTCTGAATTGTATTGTTATTGTTGGGTTTGGAAGTCTTAGAGTTCTCTTGATGTCAAGGTCTTAGTCTTTAGTTAAATATTTTGGCAAAAGACATGCAAAACCACTATCATAGAGGTTAAAATAGATCACAGTTTGAACATGAAACGAGCTTCCATAGATGAGTTGGATCTTTGATGGAATTCTCTTTAGATGTTCACTTCTACACACACACATGAGAAATGGGTTTCATTGAGTGCGAACCTCTCTTATCGCATACAAAAATTCAACCAAAATCTTAAACAAACTTCCCAATATGTGCATGAGAATGTCTTGGAATCCTAGGAAATTCAAACAAGAGAGAATATTTATGTTGAGAGGCAAAGTATGATTCAAAGTGTTTAAAATTTAAACCAATTTTGTACATAAGAATGACCTCATGTACTCATCCATAGTCCATCCCCAAAAATGCCTTGCGTTGCTTCTTCTTTATGGAGAGGTACACAAATGTATCCTTTTCTAACTCGCGAGTCAAAATGACTCCACTTTCCAATGTCTGGTTTCCCAATGGCCAATATGCCACTTGTAAATGTCCCCTTCTCTATTGAAAACCTCTCAAGAAAAATCAAAATAATGTTTCTTCTCTTAAGCTTATTTGCATTTAGTTTGATTAGATCCTCGTCAGACAAATCGTTATCAAATACCCCAGTTGTGACCTAGGTTTCTTGTTCAAAAGTGATGGGTATCTGTAACATACCCAAATCCCTTACTAGGTCCCTATTATCCCCTAGCCTAGGGATAACTAAGGAGATTATGTCTTGAGGCCCACGGGTCCTAGACATGGAGTACCGAGAGCCAGATCGACTTGAGGATGGCCCTGGAGGGCCCATTCTTTTCTTCTTCAGCGCCTCCACTTTGTCAGCAACAACAACATCCATCACATCAACTTGGTCTTGCAACATAAATGGGTCTTGCTCAGCAACAACAACATCCATCACATCAGCCTGGTCTTGCAACATAAATGGGTCTTTCTCCATGAGGTAATGAGTTCGGGTATCATGGTATGTGTCACTCTAATCCTCAAAACTTTTGAATATGTGCATTTGATTCTTTTTGCTTCTAACGTGTGCTTGGACCTTATGCCTTTCCACTTGACCACACCTAGGGGGAATGACAAGATGCCCTAGTAAGCTGGTTCCCATAGGGTTTGAGTTTCCGCTGGGGGAATTCATGAAAGGCCATTGTCTGCTCCCACCATACTTACCACTTTTCATCTTTTTCCTGCTCATCCATCCCATTACACTGGTCCGGGCATTGGGTTGGCCAAATATCTAAGGGTTGTACCTTACCTTGTGAAAAGAAGGGGCTAAAGGCCCAGAGGGTAAAATTAGCTGGAAAAAGATAAAAGCCAAAAGAATGAAACCTTGAAATTCTTCGCCTAGGGATCCCCGAGAAAGCAATAAAAAGCTTCTCAGTAAGAAACAGAGGGACCCATAAAAATAATAAATCAAGATCTTGTTGGAGGATAGGGGGTCTCATCACGAGCTAGCCTATTAGGTCCATGGGCATGTAGTGGTATGACACTACTAGCAACTGGTCACCACGCCAGGGTAGTGGCTCTTGGTGGCAATTCCAAGAGAAAGGGGGTCTCATCACGAGCCAACCTTCTCATTTCCATGAAATTATTGTGGGTAACATTGCCACCTCTGGTTACCACTGTTATCGAATTAATCGGTAAGTGTAGACACAAATAGATCTCCCTAGATCCCACCGGAAACTATAACAAAACAAGACATTGCACTACTCTTTCCTTAGATTTCAATTATCAAATGAGAAATGGATCTAGAACATACCTTTTAAATATCGAATATCCGACTTTGCCAATGCAATCCAAGCTCCGTCGCAAGGCTTATGGAGAAATATCTGCAAATAAACCCAAGCCAACGAAGATAAGAATAATATAAGAAAAAATTGATATGAAACTATATATGTGATCAAGGAATCATACGATATGGACAAATAAGATTCATATAGGAAAGAAAAGGGCATATGTATTAAATAATATAAAGAGAGATTACAACCAAATACTTGATGTCGTAAGGTCCCTTCCAACTGTCCCTCGTTTCCCACACACTTCTGCTCCAAGAACTCTGATACTATAGATCTGAAAGTCACTCACAATCTATCTTGAAAAAGAAAAACTCAAAGCCAATCTAACCAAGCTAACAATCTCAAGCCAAATTTCCAATCTCAATCCAATCTTTCCAATCTACAAGCTAAATTTCTCCATGAGAGCTCCTCTCCTTTTATAAGTTGGAGAGGATAAGGTGAGGGGGTTAGGATGATCCCACTAAAGAAGAAAAGTGAGTAAGATCCAAACCGATTGGAGGCCACCTCACCATAGAAGCTTCTCCTTCTAGAAGCATCGAGAAGATGCTTGTTTTTCCCATGTACGAAAATCGTCACACCCCTATAATTGAGTAGAGTGCGACGATGTCATAGGCAAAGTTTAGTACAACGTGCGACGATCCTGGATCGTCGCACCCCTAGAACTGGACAAACTGCGGCGATCCTCCTTATTAGGGTTTTTACAAAGGAAAATATGATTTCATCTCTCAGGCAAAGTTCTTCTCCCTTTTTTCCTCAGGAATTCAGGCCATTGATCCTTTTGAAGACAACAGATAGGTTTACATCATTAACAGTCATAGGGATGAAAAAAATAATGTGTAATAGAGAGCTCCCCAAAGTATGAAGTTAGAACAGAGTGATAACTGAAATAGTTTGTCGAGTGTGTGTTGGGAACAAGGAACATGCTGGTCGAAAACCTGCCAACAAACAAGGAAATACAGTACAATAATATATCATCACTGAGGTAGGCATTCCCATACTCAGAATACAAATGACTCAAAGCATAAATGCTGACATGCAAAGATCCATGTCAAGTAAGACAGGTTATGGCCACCAAACATACACTATGGATCCATGCCAATATGACTCAAATCTGAACATAGCCACCAAAAATACATTGTGGATCTATGTATTAAAGACTCAAATTTGAACATAGCCACGAGACATACACTGTGGATCTATGCAACAGTACAATCTAAATATACTCCAATGCAACCTGAATCTGTTAAAAAAATTCAGGGTCTTCATCTCCACCACTCTATAGTACAAATCTAACCATGTGAATACACGTGTTGAAGTCAAACATGGTACAAACCACTTGATTACCGGTCATTAGTGTATATCGTTAAAAAGTGCGAGAGAAATCACCATTAATGTGAATGACTCCCAAGGTACTCTAGTACAATCCAATGAATCTAAATTAATGAGATGAAGTCGAACACTCGACGGAATCTCCCGATCAGGGGTCAATAATGAAAACCCACTGTCGAAAGCAAGGAAATCTGGCATTGAGGCATGCAAGTTCCAAGGTACCAATTAGTTTCTAAGTCTAATTCCTGGATAATGAGTTGAAGTCGAATTCGGCCTGGATAATTAGTTTCTAAGTATAATTGCTTTTAGTGCTGCAATAGATGCCTGCAACTTATCATTGTAATAGCAGCAACTAAGTTAGTAGGTTAGACTATTCTTAGTTCTAGGGTTAGGAGTAGTTAGTAGAAAGCTTAAGGTATAGGTTTTGATAGTGGTTTTTTTCAATCACTCAATAGCAAGTCTTAGATTAGTGCCTTTAGGGAAAATGAAGTCTATTAGGTGGTAGAAAATTTTGAAGGAACAAATGATAGTAGGGAACTAAAGAAAAGAGAGGTCAATAGTTGAAGTGTTGGTAACCCAAGGCTTCAACTACCAAACCCTAGGGGGGAAATAGCTACTAGGGTGTAGGTAACCCTAGGCCCTAGTAGTTTTCCTCCTTCTTTAGCTCAAAGATGAAGCAAATGACGGCTTGGATGAAGAAAAAGTATTAAGGTGTTGCAATGGCAAGGCCCTTAGCAAAAGATTCAAGAAAATCGACTTCTTAGCAAAATCTGGTAGGTGAAAGCTATTAAGGCAAGGACAATAACATGTTCTTAGCCTTCTAAGGTTTTAGGCTAGCAATTTCATAATCTTAATGTAAATGAAAGTTAAACATAACTATAACCATTCAATGAAGAAGAATTGCAGAAATCTTACTTACATTCACCAAGAATCATCTAGCACATACTCAAGTTGAACACTTCCACCAAGAAAATTGCCAAAATAGTCCAAAATAAGCCTCCTTCAACAAGTGCAAACTAAATTTCAGTCATGTAACCCCAAATAGGGCACAAATTTCAGACCTCACTAAGTGTGAGTGAAAGATGATGAAAAATACAAGGGCAAAACGCCTTATTTATACAGTTTCAATGACCAAAATTAGGTCAAAAAGGTCGGCATGGCCAGTTTACATGTAATATCCAGTTTTTACATTAAATAACATAAATAAACCCTAAATAAAAAAGAAAATGTGACATCATGCCATTTTAGGGTGACGTAAGGCCTTCTTAGGGCAGCGTTGGCCTCCAGGACAAAACACATAAAGCCTCCTAGGGCCTCTGGATCAAACCACACGTGCCACTTGGCACATAACTACCTCCAAAGTGTCCAAAATGTTGGGTGACGTCAAGGGTCACATGGGTGATGTCATGGGCCTTCCAAGGCCTACATCATAGTGAGAAGGGCAAGACCCCCCTAGGTTCAGGCCTGCTAGGTTGTCTTTGGTGGAACATCCTCCTCTCTCTCTGGTGCAAACCTCTGATCTATCTCTGCCCCTGGTTGGGGTCTCAACATCCATCTGGTGGGATTTTAGCCCTATGGAGGTCCGAACTAATCATCTCCCCATGTGTACCTATCTGTCGGGTGTGGCCCTGCAACAACAACAAGTACACCCTCCATGGGCTCATAAGTCACAGGGATCATAGCAATGTCAATTACATCTAATAAAAAGGTTATTTAAACATGTGCATGAAACCCCCTTTCCTAGACAAGTGCTCAAAGACGTTAACCCCCTTTCCCAGACAAGTGCCCAAAGACGTTATGCTATTCTACAAGCCAGGTTTGCAAGGGCTGTTAGGATGTCCTATTGGGCTAGTCCTCACTAGATGTGAGATGTTTCCGGGTGAAGAAAATCCAGGCCATGTAGGTGGATGATGTGGTAAGGGATGTCTGAGCAATGGGTGCAGTGATGACAAGGGAATGTATGGCTTACCTATGGGTGCCTTTGAATGAAAGTTGCACCTTATCATGGATGCAAATGTTTCCAAGCCCGTTCATTCCTTTTATCTTTTATCTTATTTCTTTTTCTTTCAAGAGACTAGTTAGGGGACATTTCCCTAGCATGGTGACCAGTGGTGACAATGTTACCCACAAGCACTTCACGGAGATGAGAAGGTTGGCTTGTGATGAAACCCCCTTTCTCTTGGCTATGCCACCAAGAGCCAACACCTTGGTGTGAGGAACAACTGAATGGTAGTGTCATACCGCTACATGCCCATGGACCTAATAGGTTGGCTCGTGATGAGACCCCCTATCCTCTAACTAGGTCTTGATTTTATTATTTTATGGGTCCTGTTATCGCACAGTTTGTAGTTAAGGTAAAAGACAGATGAAAGGAGGGAAAATTGGTGTAACTGAGACTATCCCACCACTGTCACCTCAATGGGATAACTCTTTCTGTTTAGGGAGGTAAGGCCCGGGGGAGACATCCCCGGTGACCTGGGGTTTTGAGAAGGCAAAGGCTTGAAAGGCTAAGTGATAATCTCCCCCTCACAAGTCACCACCGATCAGAAATTATCGGCTAAACAGCCAATAAAGATAAGTAATAACCAAAAAAGGTGTACTTGCCCGAAACAAACCAACAAAGAAACTATGCATATGCAAGATCACTTTCTTGGTTAGTATTTCATATAATCATGGACTTCTGATATAAAGAAATTGATAAACAATATTGATGAAGCAATTCAACGATGTATAATGGAAATGATTATAATATATCATTTTTTTTACAACCTATTCAACTAGGGGGTCAACTCCATGTACCATGAAGAGATGAATCATCAGAAGCTAACATGTCGAACATTATTTGGTTCTACAGGGCAATTTACGCCTCCAGCACACATTTTTGTAAACGGAATTTCCGCACCCCTGCGTGGGTTAATAATGTAATAGGTCTGCATGGGTCATAGTTAGGTCATTTACCTTGGGATTTCTTCATTAGGGAAGTTCCTTTCACTGAGGGTTTTTTATCCTCAGGTTATTAATTTGGCTTTTCAGCCTTATTAATTTCCCTTGAGTTTTTCCCTCCCACCATGTAATAATTCCTCTAAAGTGGTGAAGGGCGTTCTAATGGAGTTATCCTCTGGTAACTAGTGTTTAGGAATGATGTAAATGACCATGGATGGCATCTTAGAAAGTTTCGCGGAATTCCTTTGAGTCTAGATAGTTTTTTTTTAATTAATTAAAATTGCCTAAGGTTGGGTAATTTAATTAATTATTTTTAATTATTTTTGAGCAAATATTGTAAAAACTAGGTCCTTGGGATTTTTCTAGGGGTATTTGTGCTCAAAAGAAATGGAATGAGACCCCCTACACCCTTGGCCCAAGTTTCAGCTCAGTCGGACAACTTTTGCTAGGTGTTTGTCCACCAGGAGTCTCAGTCAGTCAAAACAACAATTTTAATTGCTAAGTCATGACATAGGAAAAATGTCATTTTTGTAATTTTGAGCTAATGGGGTAAAGTAAAGATGGATAAAGGTGAGAGAGATGATTTCTAACCTACCCAACCCATGTCCTAGCCTTTTCACACCCACTCACCCACTCATTCACTCATACCCTCACGCCCCCTAGGGGGATTTGCGCCCCCCCCTCTTGTGTAAACCTTTGAAATATGATTTAATCAAGTTGTGGGCCCCTCCCTTTAGTAGTGCGCACTTTCTAGCCTACCACATCACCCCTTTTCTTGGTCCCACACCTCACAACTCATTCCATCTCACCAATTCATGCCAAAACCCTAAATGGTGCGCCCCCCTCCTTGAGATTCTCTCTTTTGCTTGGGTTTTGACACATGGCAATGATCCAAGAGGGGTCACTTTGCCTCTCAAGGTATAAATAGAACCCCTTCCTCACTCATTTCTTCACCTTATCTTGAGCTATTGTTATGCTACTGGATTTTTTCCCCATCTCTCTCTCTCTTGTCCATCTTGCATCCATTCCACTTTGCTCTTGAGAGTGTTGGAGCAACTTGTTGCTGCAAGACTCTCATTTTGGATTAATAGAAAGGCTTTGGAGGATTTGAAGCAACAAAGAGTTGTATTGTTACTTCTTACACATGAGGTGATGTTGTATCTTATGCATTTTGTGTAGTATTGAGTTGATTTCTTGAGTAAAGTAGTTTACTTGGGTAGGTTAAACAATAGTATTATTGTTGGCCTCAATGTGTTGGGTAGCTAGTGATATAAAGTAGTTTATGTTGTTGGCTCATTCAACTTGTTATCTATTCTTGTACCTCACATTGTGTTTCAAGATTGCAGGTTTACCTCTAGGGTTTTGTTGGGATAGCCTCAAGGAAGAGTCTACTCTCAAAGCCTACCTAAACTCCATTGTTTTTCAGATCTGATTTTTCTGCTCATTCATTCCATATTTCAGTTTGCTAACAATCATAGATAGGTCACTTTAAATCAAAATTTATTTAGATATTTGTATGTGAAAATTTTCTACTTAAAAACATAAATTTTCTTGATTTTTGTGTGTTGTGCAACATTTCCAACAAGCAATAGCTTGTTGGTTTTTGCAAGTGCTTACCAGGTCTAAGGGTTATGTTGCCAACTTTCAGTCACACAACACCTCAAAGGCTCATCCTTTGATTGGGTAACGAAACTCACCTTTCTCCTACCTTTTTCTAGCATTGTAGCAAGCCCCCAAGAAGTTCCCTTGAGGCTTGCATTCTTGTATCTAGTTTCATTCATTGTAAAGTTATTTTTGCCTACACCTTGGGTGAGAGATTGGCATGGCCAATCCCCCAAAATCGTGAGGCTAGGGTGTAGTTTTCCTTTTCAGCATTCTTTCATTCTTTTGCCCCTCTTGTCATTAGGACAAGGTTGTGTGGCTAGGATTGTTTTAGTTTTAGTTTAGTCATTTAATTTCCAACCCCCTTTGGCACAAAAAAGGAAGGCTTGCCTCCACCTTGTGCCATTGTGAGTGGTTTGTGTTTTGGCTTCCCATTTCAAGCATCATTTTTGTGGTTGCCTACACCTTGGATGAGTAGTTGGCAAATCCAACCCCCAATATAGTATGGCTAGTTTAGTTATGTGTTTTTGATATGCTTATGCTCATATTTTAAAATCATCTAGAAGTAGATCTCACACTCACATAACTAGATCTTAGCTTAAGGCCTTGAGGCATATATTTACTCTCATGCTTTAAATCGTTCATATTGCAAGTTAATTTTCATAACATCTATCTTAATGCAATACACACATGGGTAAATGATGATGTTTTAAGGCAAACCTTTTTTATATATGCAAGTTCTTGTCCTTTTAAGCACTCATTTCTTTTAAGCTCGCAAACACTTATGAACGGGTAAATGGTGTAGAAGTAACATTTTCATTTCAGCAAATCATTATATGTTCTATATGTGTTTACATGCTTCAATCTTGTGATTTAGAAAACATCTTTTGGGCTGGATAAAGTTTTGGTTTTGGCATTATTTCACTGTTTTTAGGCAAGTAAAAGTCACCTAAACACTTAAAAATACTTAGTCCATAGGCATAATAACTTACTAGACTTAATAGGACACCTTAATTCACCATCTTCACCATCTAAAACGGGGTTTGAGGAAGGCAACAGAAGGTGCTAGGCCGAGGACTGTCTCACGGCGCGCGGCATCCTTTCCGGGAGTACTCAGATCTTTAGGGTTGACCTATGAAGATAGGGTAGGCCTCATTGCCTCACTTCTTGAGCATCCAGCAACCATTTGGTAATTGGGGGAGGAGAATTTTGGGTTGACACTTAGCTAGGAGTAATGCAAAATTTAATAATATTTAAGTAACTCATTAATTCACTAAGAATTTGGACATCACTTTCTTTATTGGTATATCTAATGGTTGTTATCTAAGCAATACTTGTAAGCACTCCTCACTTTTAATTTTACATGCAAGTCTATTTCTTTTTGCTTTGTGGATTAATCACCTAAGTTGTCATTTTATGTATTTTGGAGCACTTGTTCTTTAAAAGTATATCTCTTTTGATTAATGTTCTTTATGGTGTGATCCCTCAAGAGGTTGCGCATCCCCTTTGGAGGCACTATCTTGTTGGGTCTTGAGTGTTGTGGTTGCCATTGATAAGAAGTCCAATAGAGTAAGTTCTATTGGGGAATGCTTGGCTTGATGTGTTGATAATCTTTATGCTTTGAATATCTTTAATTTCCTGCATATACAAGCACATGGTTAATAAGTCTTTTGTATCTTGCAACTCTTAGACTTCTCTTGTTGTAATTTTGTATCTTGTTGTATATCTCTTGTTCATAATTGTTGTAGCATTTATCATTTCGATTTTCAATTGTAAGTATTTGAATCTAACATTGTTGTGGAGTAGTTGTACTTATTTGTAATCTCTTGTAATCATTTTAATCTAAACCCCTCAAACATTAGTTGACCCCTTTGCCCAATCTTGGGAACTAATCTTAGTTGTCCTAGGAAAAGGCTTGTTTGTCATAAGTAAATCATTGCATCTTGCATTGTTGCCTTTGCATCAAAGGTTAGTCTTTCCCCCCAACCTTGTAACTAACTAAAACCAACTCCTAGAACTTAACATAAATCACATCTAGTAACTAGGGTCTACCCCCCTATGCTTCCCTAAGTGTAATCGTAGACGAAAGAGGTTCAAGACAAAGTTACAGTGTGGGATTTGAACCTAGGCATTGTGCCTCCAAGGACACACTAAGTGAGCAGGACTTAGCTCACGTCTACAAGTGTGTATAAGGATGAAAACATCTTTGGTGCCATTGTCGGGGATAAGTCATTTATCCTTGGTCAAAACCACTTAACTTAATTTTTTTAGAACTAAACAATAAAAAATTTAGTCCCTAAAATTTATTGAACTTGCATTTGTTGATTTTGTGTGGTTCCTTTCCAAGTGGCGACTCCATTGAATAAATCTGTCAAGTATACTACTAGGAGCACTACACAAGGAGTGATTTATTCTTTTCCTGAACCTGAAAAGGTTTATAGGAGAAGGCTAAATCGCCTTGCCCCTAGAAATCTACTTGAAAGTCTTGGAGAAGAAGCACTCACTGATATCCAATACTTGTTCCAAACTAATAATCAACAAACTGTTAATAACCCCCCTAATACTCCTAATGTAAACATGAGTATCTTTTTGAGACCTTTGAACTTTGCAATAATCCAAGGTGCTCCTCACACAGTTCCTGAAAAGGCTATTGACAAGTTGCATACCTTTCAGGGAAACAATGCTATTAGTGCCAAATCCCATATCCTGAATTTTCAGATGTGTGTGGAGAGATATTCTTGGGGTCATGATGAAGAAGATGTAAAGACTTTATTTGTGTATTCACTAGAAGGAGATGTTGCTGAATGGTTTACTGATTTTGATCCAGCTACATTCAACACCCTTGACTCAATATTGGATGAATTTAGGAAGATATGGGGTGATAAAAAAGAACATAGATTCCAGCTTGCTGCTCTTACCACTAGTCATAAAAAAGAAAATGAAACTGTGGAAGAATTTAACACTAAGTTTAATAGCTTGGTAAAGAGCCTTCATGCTGATATTTTTCCTTTAGATACTGCAATTTTGATTTATTATATGGAGGCATTTGAGGGTGAAATGAGGTATGCCTTAAAGGATAAGGATCCTCAAACTTTAAAAGCAACACAAACTATAGCTATAAGAATTGATAAGAATATGCAAGAGGCCAGGAAATCCAACATTCCTGGTTTCACAAGAGGTTCTTCCTCAAAGGTAGGTGAGGAAAAGAAGAAGAAGGTTGAGGGTCAAGAGTCATTAAGTGATGCGATTAAAGAATTGACCCAATTAATTAAGAAAATGGAGATAAACCATGCTAATCAGATCAATGCCTTGCAAAATAGGTTGATAACTATGGAGAGGTCCCAAAATAATAGACAACAACACAAGCCAAATGATAAGTGGCCAAAGAGACCTCCCCAAAATGATCAAAGGCCACCTAATCCTTTTGAATCCACCAACTTGGTAGATCATCACTCCATACCTTATTGTAGGCCTTGTGGTGAGTTTCATGAGGAAGTGACTTGTCCAGTTTTCCTTGAAGGTTGTTATGATGATGATTATGGAAATCAAGGAAATGTGAAAATTCTAGGTCTTATCAGCTTGCCTTCTTGGTCTGTCTTTGACCAAAGAAAGGCTCTGAGTTTCAACTGTAAGTTAATTTATTTTCTGTTGTTTTATAATAGCCAACGGTCCAAAAGTATTTTGCTGATTTGTTACGGTTATGTTCTCGATTTTGGGTGCTCTAGCATGTCGTTTTTGTCACCAGAAATTAGTACATGCATCTCAAAATAAACATAACACACCTAAACATTGTTTACTGTTGAATATGAACAGATCTAAGAAACTAAATCATGCATTTGTAGACACAGGTATTTTTGGTCAACATGACCCTGGATAAAACCCCCCGGGGAAAACCAGTTTGGAATATGTGTGTATATATGAGGAAAGCAGAAAAAGGGTTACAGTAAACACAATATATGAAAGAACCTGATACAATAAAAACTCCAACTGAGCTGATATACAAGCTCTAAATCAACAGATGTGCCCCAGAATGGTGCGCCCTTCATGAAAACTACCAGAACCACTGGATCTGCTCCAACTGCCAACTGTGAGCTCAGATCTAAAAACCCCTCCACAGGAATGAATCTCTAGTATATGGCCTCCCTCTGAAACTGATCTCACTACAATCTGATGGCTAGATATCCTACCAGGTACAAATCAACCTCCACAGCTAATGCGCCCCTCTCAGAAGTAGAATAGCTCCAGTAAATAATCAAGGCAAGTAGCTCCAAGCCTCCATCAATGAAAGCAAGCGACCTCCCTCAAGCATCCTCACAAAACTGACCTCATCTCCATCCT
>ML780447.1:438796-456099 GCA_009831015.1 Picea engelmannii | reverse complement strand
GCACACAAGTAGGTCATTGTTACATGTCCCCTTAGAGAGAAAGATTTTCAGCCATTGAAGAAAAGAGATAGAGCCTAGCCTTTGCTACACTTGTCTTGTTTCTTCTGAGCTAGCATTGAAGTTATAAGTTGAAAAAAGGAGACATCCTAGGCCTAGGTTCCCTACACCTAGGGTTTTCACCTTCTAGGGTTTGAAAGCCTTGCCTTTGCAACACTTTCTCCCTTAGACTTATTCTTTAGGCTAGCCGTTTTGCCAAGTTAATTTAGAGAAGGAGGAAAGATCACGAGGCCTTGCTTAAGCAACACCAGAGTGAGCCTCTTTCCCCTAGGGTTTTGATTCTAGGGCCCTGCCTTTGCAGCACCATAGAACCCTACCTTCTAGTCTTTGAGTCATCATCCTTTAAAGACCTTGTGCCCTTATCTTTTGACTCCATATACCCTAAGGCACTGATTTGATCTCCAATGTTGAAGCTTTAGTGTACAAAACTACCTTCAAAACTTTAAATTTTGAAACCCTAACTAACATAACTAACCTAATTAGGGCTAACGTCATAGTTGAATATTTCATCTTGGTGCAGCAAAAACTGTGATATAAGCAATTAAATGATGATTTGAAGCTTTTATTGAGTAAATCATTGATTGGACTTATTGTTGGCTTAATCATCTCTTTAGATATTGATGAATTGATGGTCTTTCATAAGCTAATTGATAAAATGTTGACTTCATTTTATATCTATTGCATTGCTTATTGGATAATATCAGATAGTCAATGAAGTACTAACCCTTTGAGTTATAGCCTGGAAATATATATATTGTATTGTTGTTGTCTTGTTCTGGGTAGGCGTTTTCAATAGGGCATACACTTCATTTATTAGTTGATTAGCCGGACTATCTGACCTAGGTGGTAACCCGTGAGGAGGGAACTCTAAAACTTGACCTTGTATCTTCTGCCTCTTCAAACCCCAGGTTACCAGGACGTCTCCCCTGGGTTAACCTCCCTAAACAGAAAGAACCTCCCCATCGAGGTGACATTGGGTGGGGAAGGTTCTTGTTACGCCAGTTTGATCTTTATCCCTTAGCCTATCACCTAAACTACAAACTATGCGATAACAAGACCAAGAAGAGAGAGACATCTTAAGCCTAGGTCTACTACACTTAGGGCCGTTTTTTCTCTAGGGCTTGCTGAAAAGGCCTTGCTCTAGCAACACCTTGCTTCATCAAACCCTCTAGTGTTGTTTTTATTGCTTCATCCTTCAGCTAGTCATTTTTCCATTGAGTTAAGGAAGGAGGAGAGAGCATTGAGCCCTAGGTCACCTACACCAAGGTGATCCTCTCTCCACTAGGGTTTTGACTTTGGGGCCTTGCTCTAGCAACACTCCAAATCCCTTCCCTCTAGTCCTTGACCTAGTTACCTTGTCTCCTTCAGCTCTTGCGTCCTACACTATTGACTCCATTTAACCCTAAGGCATTGATCCTAAGACCTCATGTGCTGAAGTGACCTTTATCGCAAACAAATCTCAAAACTCTTTGAATCAAACCCTAACTACTAACCCTAGCCTAAGAACTAACCTAACTAATCTGTTGTTGCCGTCATCCTTGGCTATTATATCATTTGTGCAGCAAATGTTTTACTTTATAAGCAAATTGAATAGTAATTTAAAGCATTTATTGAATGAAGTGTTGATTGGTTACATTGAATGCCATATTGTTCCAATATTTATTGGTGAAGTTATATAATTTTCATTGCTATTGATAAACATTGACTTCGTCAACATTTATTGCCAAATTTCTTATATGTTATCCAGATAGTCATCTATTTATATAAAGTACTAACCCATTGAAATAGCTTGCATATATTATTTGTTGTTGCTTTGTCCCAGGCAGGTATATTTTTGGGGGGTTTACTTCATTATTGGTTGTTTAGCTAGGACTATCTGCTAGGTGGTGACTTGTGAGGGGGGGGGATTTATCTTTGTCTTATTATCCTTTTTGCCCTCTCAAAAAACCAGGTCACCGAGGATGTCTCCCCTAGACCTTACCACCCTAAAGAGAAAGAACCATCCCATTGTGGTGACATTGGGTGGGATTGGTTCCAGTTGCACCAGTTTGGCTTTCAAACCTCAAACTTTAATCCTTGCTACAAACTGTGCGATTACATTTTGGTGTTGTTGCCGAGGAGCACTGAGTCAAACCTTCCTTAGACGACACTTTTTCGGTAAGCCTTGCTCCTGTAGTCTTTTATCTTACAAGCTTACCTGGCGACTCCACTTCAGGTGTTTTCCCTTATCTTTTGATAGTTTCAAGAAAACTATCTGGCGACTCCACTGATGACGAATCCAACTATGAATTCACAATGGGATCCGAGGAACTACAAACCTTTGGACATGAGTAAAATCCCAGGATATCCTAGACAAATGCCCCCCTGTTATAAAAAATGGCTCCCTAGATTCGCTAGCATCGATGGAGAAAGTCCCGATTATCACATGAGCAAATTCTGGGCTTTCTTTCAGTACCGCCCTGTCAGTGATGAGGCTGAAGACCTAGTAATGAAACTCTTCTCTACCACTCTGCATGGAGAGGCTAGAAGATGGTATGATAATCTTCCAGCTGCCAACATCACATCTATGAACCAATTTGAAGAAATCTTCCTTCCAAGGTGGGTTATGAAATTGGAATATATACAATCACTGCCGAGAGGCCTTGAATGCATAAAACAAACAGAGGATGAGATCGTCAGAGTTTTTGGGGTTAGGTTTCAGAGGTTGTTTTACCAGATTCCTAAAATCCATCGTCCTAAAGACAAGTACCTCGTTTATCTCTATACCAATGGAATTCTAGGGCATTTAAGCTTCCTCCTAAATAAAAAGAGTCCAAAGACACTTACAAAAGCTCACAACATGGCCATTCAAATTGAGATGAATCTCTCCTTGTCCAGAACCAATGACCATACCATGGACACTCTCAGCTTGATAAAAATGGTTTCCTTTGAAACCTTTACTGATGATACCCAAGAAAGAAGGAAACAATATTTCAACCAACAGAATGAGGACGTGATTAAGGAGAAAAAACCTAAGCAAGATGATGAAGTACCAACCCTTGCTCCTCCCTCTGATGAGGTCATCCAAGAGCCCTTTTCTCCTGCACAACAAAAGGATGATGAGGTTAGTTTCTTTCCATTTCAGGATTCCAATAACACCTTGTTCCATGATTCAGAAAGTGAAGGAGAAATGGAATCCCTTGAAGAAGTAGACCTTCCTTGCTGCACAACTAAAGATGAAGGGGTAGTTCTTGAGGATGAAACCATGACACATATTGAAGACACCCAAGTCCTCAAAACTCCTGCATAAGAAGAAACAGTAAGTTACCCTCCTCCCCAAGATTTTGATGCTTCTCTACTTTATGATGGGGGAGATAAGGAGGAAGTGAACGAGTCCTTGAATATTTCAGAACCCACATGTTATGACACAGATAGTGACACATTTGATAACATTGATGAGTTCATATGTGTTGGGAGACGTAGGTGGGATATAGTTGGTTATGATATGGATCCCATATATGACATTGAGAATCATTTCCAAGTGTTGCCTTTGGAATTATCATAGCAGGTTACTATTGATCAATGGCAACAAGGAGATGAGATTTTTACCTGTATTCTTCAAACACCCAAGGATGACCTAGTACCTTGCTTTCCTGATAATTTTTAGTCTTACCTTGAGGGTTTTGATGAGTACCCCTTTGAGCACTTGGACTCTATCCATGAATATGATTATCAACCACCACTGTGCTCAGGTCTTGATAGAAGTAAGGACCTTCTTTTCATAAAGGAGGATCCTTGTGACGACTTTCCCCAACCACCTCCGATTACTTTACCTTTTTGTGTTTCCAAAGTTGTGGTTGGGAAGTATGTCTTTGATTTTGAATTTCCTTTGGGGAAAACACCAAAGTCCAAAGGTTGGTTGGATATTACAAGCTTAAGTTTATTGTATCAGTTTTTCAACTTTCCCTTGAGAATTTTCCAGCCGTCTGATACATCCTTGTCGATCCCTTCCCGGACGTCAAAGTGTGAGAACGTCCTAGGTAGCCAATGTGCAAACCTTTTGAGTCAGTGTTCTGAACCTTGTGTTTTTCATGACCCCTTCTTGAAGTGGATTGAGTACTTTCATCAGAGATGGACTTGGCAAGATTTTATCCCTCCCACCTGCCTCCATGAGTTAGACTTTCTAATTTCCGATGATATGATATATGCTCTAACCCATGTCATTTTTGTGCATGATTTGTCACTGTTCTGGTTTATGATGAAGCACAAAGGCAGGTATTGTGGGACATTGTTGGATTGGATTCACTAGTTGTTTGACTACACCCAACATCCATCCAACAAGTAAGTACAGGTAAGTAATTTGCTTTACACTATTGATTGCTTTATTTCAGTCTATATATATTTATATATGTTGGGGTGGCATTACCACCCCAATTTTCTTACTGATGCTTCTATTGAGATAGAGTAGGTCTACAGGTTATGCTAGAGATGTTGAGGTTCTCATGCGCTCTACGGTGAGAACATGTCCCCAAGTTGGAGCCAGATGTTATCCCACACTTTTAGGGATAACTAGGAGATCATGTCTCGAGGCCCACAGGTCCTAGACATGGAGTACTAAGAGTAGGATTGACTTTAGCATGGCCCTGGAGGGCCCACCTTTTCTTTCTTCCAACATCTTCATCTTGTCAGCAACAACATCATCCATCACCATTGGCTTGGTCCTGTGTCAGAGATGGTTCTTGCTTCATGAGGTAATTGGTCCAGGTATCATGGTATGTGTCACTTTGATCATCAAAGCCTTTGAATATGTGCATCTGATTCCTTTCATTTCTAACAACTGCTTGGATCTTACACTTGCCCACTTGACCATGTTTGGGGGGATTGACATGATGCCCTAGCAAGCCTGTGTCTGTAGGTTTTGGTTTGTCACTGAGGGGATTTTCTGAAAATCCATCGTCCACTCCCTTCACAACTTCACTTTTCCATCTTGTTTCCCGCTCATCTTTCCCATTCCACTTGTCCGAGCACTAGGTTAACCTATTTTCAAGATTGCATCTTATCTAGTGGGAAGAAGGGGCTAAAGGCCCAGAAGGTAAAAGTAAGCTGGTAAAAGATAAAAGCCTAAGAAATAAAACCTTGAGAAGCTTTACCCAAGGATCCCTGAGAAAGCAATAAAAGGCTTCTCAGCAAGAAACAAGAGGGACCCTAAAAATAATAAAACAAGACCTAACCAGACGATAGGGGGTCTCATCACGAGCCAACCTTTTAGGTCCATGGGTATCTAGCAGTATGACATTGCCACCAGCTGGTTACCATGCCAGGGCAATGAATCTTGGTTAGATGGCCAAGGGAAAGGGGGGTCTAATCATGAGCCATCCTTCACATATCGGTGAAAGTACTTGTGGGTAACACTGTCACCACTGGTCACCATGTTGGGGCAGTGTCCCCTGATTATCTCTTGAATAAAAAGAGAAAAGCAATAAAAGATAAAGAATAAAAAGAATAAGAACAAAAGGCAAGAATGGGCTTGGAAAGAATGCATCCATGACAGGTACAGCTCGCCTTCTAACAAAGGCACCCACAGGTAACACTTCTTGCATCCTTAGCCCTTATTACAACCAGATGCTTGGACATCCCCTGACCACATCACCCATTTACATGGCTTGGATGAGGTCCCCTCCAGGAACTTTCCTTTTCCAGTGGGCACTAGCCCAATAGGACATCTTGTCCTTTTCTCCATACTTGTATTGTAGGCTTGTGTAACATCTTTGAGCTGTTGACTGATGTATTAGGGATTTTTTGCACATGTTTAAAAATATTGATGATGAAATGTGATTGACATTTCTATGATCCCTGCGACTGATGAGCCCATGGAGGGTGCAACTTTTGATGTGCAAGACCATGCTCGACGAACAGTTACCATTTGGACCAGTACACATGGGGAGATGATCAGTTCGGACCTCCATGGGACTGAAGAGCCCACCAGGTGGATGCTGAGATCCCATCAAGGGGGAGAGACAGGATGGAGATGGATCAGGGGCTTTGCACCAGAGAAGAAGAGGACGTTCCACCAGAGGCACCCCGACATAGCTTGACCTAGGGGGGTTGGCCCTTTTTCAGTGGAACATTTGGCCTTGGAAGGCCTAGGACGTCACCATCATGACCATGACATCATCTAGCATCATGGAAGTTTTGGGAGGAAGACTAGGCAGCATTGGCACGTGTGGCAGGTTGGAGAAGCCCAAGGAGGTCTAACGTTTTGCTCTAGTATGCCCCATTTTCCCTATAAGGGGCTAACGTCTCCCTTAAAGGGGGTTATTACTTCTTTTCATCTTGACTAGGGTTTTAATTTAACAATTTAATGTAAAACAATATAATTTTCAATATTTTGGCCTTGTCGACCTTTTTATGACCTAAAAGTAAAATTCAGTCATTGATACAGTATAAATGAAGGATTTTCACCTTCATTTTTTGATGACAACTCACTCATTCATTAGTGAGGTCTAAAATTTGCACCCTCTATTGGGTTATTGGTTGATATAGTGATGTGCACTTGTTGAAGGAGGATTATTTTGGCATGTTTTGTCATTTCTCTTGAAGGAAGGTGTTACAACTAGGGTTTGCATCGATATTTCTTGGTGAATTGTAAGTATTTTTCTGAAAAACTTCTTGAATGAATGGTTGTAGTTTAATTTCTTGCATATGTTTATGATTTTGCTGAATAAAACCCTAGGTGACAAGCACAGAAGTAGTTCCTTGTCTCATGTCCCCTTTGAGAGAGATTTTCAGCCATTGAAGAAGAAGAGAGCCTAGTCTTTGCTACACTCTCTCTCTCTCTTCATTTATTGCTAGCCATACTATATAGAGGCCAAGAAGAGAGAGACATCTTAAGCCTAGGTCTACTACACTTAGGGTCGTTTTTTCTCTAGGGTTTGCTGAAAAGGCCTTGCTCTAGCAACACCTTGCTTCATCAAACCCTCTACTCTTTTTTTTATTGCTTCATCCTTTAGCTAGTCGTTTTGTCATTGAGTTAAGGAAGGAGAAGAGAGCACCGAGGCCTAGTTTACCTACACCAAGGTGAGCCTCTCTCCCCTAGGGTTTTGACTTTGGGGCCTTGCTCTAGCAACACTCCAAAGCCCTTCCCTCTAGTCCTTGACCTAGTTACCTTGTCTCCTTCAGCTCTTGCATCCTACACTATTGACTCCATTTAACCCTAAGGCATTGATCCTAAGACCTCATGCACTGAAGTGACCTTTATCACAAACAACTCTCAAAACTCTTTGAATCAAACCCTAAATACTAACCCTAGCCTAAGAACTAACCTAACTAACCTGTTGTTGTCGTCATCCTTGGCTATTATATCATTTGTGCAGCAAACATTTTACTTTATAAGCAAATTGAATGGTAATTTAAGGCATTTATTGAATGAAGTGTTGATTGGTTACGTTGAATGCCATATTGTTCCAATATTTATTGGTGAAGTGATATAATTTTCATTGCTATTGATAAACATTGACTTTGTCAACATTTATTGCCAAATTGCTTATATGTTATCCAGATAGTCATCTATTTATATGAAGTACTAACCCATTGAAATAGCTTGCATATATTATTTGTTGTTGGTTTGTCCCAGGAAGGTATATTTTTGGGGGGTTTACTTTATTATTGGTTGTTTAGCCAAGACTATCTGCTTGGTGGTTACTTGTGAGGGTGGGGGGAATTTATCTTTATCTTATTATCCTTTTTTCCTTCTAAAAAAACTAGGTCACCAGGGACGTCTCCCCTGGGCCTTACCATCCTAAAGAGAAAGAACCATCCCATTGTGGTGACATTGGGTGGGATTGGTTCCTGTTGCGCCAGTTTGGCTTTCAAACCTCAAAATTTAATCCTTGCTACAAACTGTGCGATAACAATGCTCATAGAAATGGATTTAATGACACCATAAGCCACGAAGTAAGCTCAACTCATACCACTATCACACTTACTCTTGAAGGGTTTCTTTCTTTCATTGTTTCCCTTCGGACCTATCCCTATAACTGGGTCTTTTATTTCACTGTCTTGGTTGGTACACCTAATAGGGTTGAATGAAGGCCCTCCCGTATTCAAACATTCCAACTCACATAAAGTTCTAAGCCGGTGTGATGCTTGAAGGGGATACTGGGGTGAATTGTTCACATGGATTTTATCTTAACAACTTATTTTTCACGAATCAAGGACTAATATCTCTTATGAACATTGATTTACCTTGTCTTATATTTTGTTTTGATTTGGATGACCTTGACATTGTTCTTTGAGAGACATCCTAGTTTTTCACCCAGGACGTTGTGCCCTTATTACAGGACTTTGGCACATGTGATGCAGAGCATTGAGTCGCCCAGTGACTTGGCACATTCTAACATGAGCTCTCACATCTTCAGGACCTTGGATTATGGACAAATGGGCTTGATTTTGGCATATTTGGTTATGATGGCACACAAATGGGTTGAAAGACCATATGATGGGTAGTGTACCCCAGAGCTTATTTCTCACTAGATCGAGGACGTTGCAATAGTAGATAGCCAAATTTCATGCAGAGATGAGATGTAGCATGCTCCACCTTTGATGCAGTGCCCTAGACCCTTAACGTTGGCCTCCATTGGATGATGACATCACCTTCTAGGGTTTGATGGTGATAGGGTTTGATGTCACTTGGAGTACCATTGATGATTTGGAATGGCCATGGATGAGGCAACACACCATTTCCATCACTTCACCCAGAGATGATGCCACGTGGCCTTGTGAGGCCCTCCTTTAGCCTTGAGAGGCTTGACGTCACCACATGTGTGGCATTTATGATGGCTTATTTGCATTTTTATCATTTATAGAGGCTATTTGAGGGGTTAGCCCCACTTAATCTATGGATTATTGTTATATCACTTGATTATGTGGACAAAGAGCTAGGGTTTACCTCATATATAGAGGCTAACGCTAGGATCATTTGATTCATACTCACTTCCATCACACGTGCGTGGGGAAACACTTCTTAAAGATTCATTATTTTTGGTCTCTTTGGCTCTTTTCTCTCATGCACTAGTCTTGGAGGAGGTTCTCCGTGGATGTTTTTCTCTTTTGGATGTTGATTTTCTGCAATTAGGGTTTTGATGGTATTGCTACTTGGAAGAAGTAATTTTCTGGAATTTGTTAT
The DNA here is from genome assembly GCA_009831015.1 of Picea engelmannii. Taxonomy (NCBI): domain Eukaryota; kingdom Viridiplantae; phylum Streptophyta; class Pinopsida; order Pinales; family Pinaceae; genus Picea; species Picea engelmannii. The sequence goes on along the minus strand of ML780447.1, from coordinate 446,879 downwards.
TCTTGTTAATGCTAAAGGTGTTAGACATAAGTGCTTTTATCCTTCATAAAGATTTTAGTGTCCAAGTTTGTGAAGCATTCTTTACTAGGGTTAAAATCCTAAGGCCCAAAAATGCTTGCACTTTAGGGTTTTAACCCTAGCCTTTGATCCTTGACCTAAGTAAAGCTAGAAGAAGGGAAAAACAACACCTAGGGCCCAAGAGTGTTTGCACCCTAGACAACGTTTTCCTCAAAGTCTAAAACCTAAGGCCCAGGTGTTTTTGCACCTTAGGGTTTAGACCTCACCTCTCTTGTTTCATCTAGTTCAATCTTCAAGCTAATGCATTTGTGACTCCATGAGCCCTAGAGGACACCGCCACTAGTCTAGAGGTGTTCTTGTGGTTAAAGTAGCTATTAAAATCAACACACACTCTCTCTCAAACATCTTACTAACATTTCTAACCCTAACTCTAGAAAACTATCAATATTTATTGATTTTTTTATAAAAGTTTGCTATAGCCACTGAAAACTACATTAATTTGCTGCATACACTCATCTACATGTGGCTTAAACTACTCAGAAAATACTTCTATCAAATGGATAACGTTTTGCTTGTTGAATACTTACTTTTCATAGTGAATTGCTACATTTTTTAGTACTTTTATTTGTTGTTGTTGCAATATATTAATTGTTGTCATACAATTAGTTTACTGCTGTAATTTGCAACATCCATAACATTTATTGATTGTCTGGTGTCTAAAGGGTCATTATTGAATTCTATAACTTGGTAGCTATCCATATTATGCTACAAATTGTTTATTGTCTCGTACAGGTACAACAATTACCCCATTATCTTCCATCCCTTCACTAGACCTAGACCTAACTAAAAGGTGACCAAGATAGGCAGTTGTAGGCTTGGCTAATATTGCTATTTGATCCCTTGAGGTCAACAGGGAATCCTCCCTTGTGGTGGACCTCTTCCATCACTAAAATGAGGGAAGTCTCTACTTAGGTGACAGTTGTAGATTCTTCCATAGTTACACAAGATTTGGGGATCTTGTGGAGGGCTTTGCACAAGTACAAATCCCGTGATAACACTTCCAACTCGAATTTCCTCTTCCGCCATGCTTGCTTGACTCTCACTCTTCACCCAAGGATGATTGCACTCAACCCATGTTGTCATAAACGAGTGGGCCGACTTCCTCACCCAACCTCTTACATGAATTTAGTGATTGATTGAGGAAAAAGTCAAAGGGATAAATAGATAAATGACAAACTGATTAATGAACATGGCATAAGACTCAAGGCATATGGAAACCCATCAAAAGCCCCATTAAGCCCCCTCTCTTATGGAATCATATTCCCCCATTACTCTGGTCCCTACTCATCTACAACCAATGGTGTATTTCATTTTATTATATTCTTCAATGTACAATGTTTACATATTACATCACTTAGCCCTTGGCCATTCAAAATTTTTACAATTATATAATGCTACATCGAGGATCAGAACTAGGGTGTTACAAGTTATCTACTGTGTCAATAATAGGGGTTATTCAAGACACCAAAGTGCACATTGCACCACTTTTACATTCTTCGTGGCTTATGGGGAGATATTCCCCATTCCAATAATCATTCACCAAGGTTTGTAAATAAAAACTAGTCACCTTATTAGCTATTTAAGATATTTTGGTTAAACAGGAAACATCTTGCCATCGGCTTGTATTCTCTATCAATAAAAGGGGCTATCCAAGCCACCAAAGTGCACATTGCATCACTTTTACATTCTTCATGGCTTGTGAGGATCCCCATTCCAATAATTGTTCAACAAGGTTCATAAATAAAAACTAGTCACCTTATTACCTATTGAAGATAAGCTTTCCTTATTTGTGTCCCCAAGTCAATTTTAAGGGAGGATGTTGGAGATATGTTGTCTAAGATCGACTTGTGACCCTAATGGAACGTAGGTGTCAATCATTAAACACCCTTAAAGGTCCATTTTGGACCACATTTGTGTTAGTGGGCACCCACTAACACTAGTTTGGTTCATAATGGACCACTAAGGGTGTTTAATGAATGAAATTTACAGTCCATTAGGGCCACAGGTCGAGATTAGCCAACACATCTCCAATGTCTTCCCTTAAAATTGACTTGGGGAGACAACTAAGGAAATTTGTCATAATATATATTTGACCAAGTAAATGTTACATCTTACAACTGAACATTACCCTCCTTCAAAAGAAATCTAAGACTTCTAAACCCAACAATAACAATAAAACTTAGAAGGACGGTAATGTTTAGATGTAACATTTCCTTGGTCAGATATACTTTATTCCAACTTTCCTTATTTGTGTCTTGTTGACCGCCTCTTCAACTAGGGGGTCAACTCCATGTACCATGAAGATATCCATCATCAAATGCAAACATGTCGAAGACTTTTTGGTTCTACCGGACATTTTTTGGTCCAACACACAGTTTTGTAAGCGGGATTACCGCACCCCTGCGTGGGTTTATAATGTAATAGGTCTACATGGATCATGTTAGGTCAGTTGCCTTAGGGTTTCTTCATTAGGAGAGTTCCTTTCGCTGAGTGTTTTTTATCCTCGGGAGGTTAATGTGGCCTAACTAGCCAGGTTAATCTCCCTTGACTTTTTCACTCCCACCCAATAAATCCGCCAAAGTGGTGAAAGGCGTTCTAATGAAGTCATTCCTAGGTAGCTAGTGTTTAGGAATGTTTTAAATAACCATGTAAGACAACATGCGAAATTTCGCGGAATTCCGTCAAGTACAGCCAGGAATTTTTTAAGGTTCGGAATTAATTAATTAATTAATTCTAGGTAATTAATATAAAACTTAGGTCCTAGGATTTTTGATAGGGGTATTTGTACTCAAAAGAAAGATAACGAGACCCCCTGCACTCGTGGACCAAGTTTCAACTCAGTCGGACAAGTTTTTCTAGGTTGTTTGTCCACTTAGGAGTCTTTCGAGAAAACAACAATTTTAATTGCCAAACCCAGGACATGGGAAAATGTCATTTTTGTAATAATGCACAAAATTAGATGAAGAAAGTGGAAAATAATGATGAGAGGTACCCCACCTACCTATTCTAACCCTTTACCTACCTTTTAAACCCACTTTTAATTAAAATTACCTTTTAATTAAAACCCATGTGAAGCTTGCGTCCCCCTTTCCCCACGTGAGCTTTTATTAATTCTTTTAATTAGTTGTGGTTCCTCTCTCCCACTCCTACGCCTCTCCTTACCCACTCGCTTTCCTTTAAAGAGTGTGTCCACCACACTCCTCCACCTTTCTTCCAATCCTCACGTACTCCCCATCACCCTCACGCTTTTTCTCTTTGGACCCATGGCTTTACATCACGTGAACTTGGAAAGGCCACGCATAAGTATGGAAACTCTCTTAAATTTAGAGTGTGGTCCCTCCTTTCACTCGTACTCCTTTCCTCTTCCAATCACGTACCTTTTGGGAGTGTGGAATCCACATCCAACCACACTCCTCCCTCATCCTCATGGCATTCCCTTCTTAACTCATGTTTTATTCTTTGATTTTTTGGGAATATCTCACGTAGAGATGGAAACATCTCCTTTCAGAGCAAGTAAATCCTCTTTCAACCCACACGTGGGTCTCTTCTTGCCAAATTTGCCCCCTCCTTTCTTTGATTTCTCCTCTCCACTTACCTTACTTGCCATTTCCCCTCACCCTAAAAGCTCAAGCTCTCATTGGTTCGTTCTATCTCTCTCATTATTGTCATACTTCTTCACTAGTGTTGTTCTTGAAGAGCTTGTGGCAATTAGTTGCTACAACCTCTTCCCATTGGATAATAAAAGGAAATAGCTTTGGAGGACTCAAGGATCTCAAGATTTGTCTAGATTCTTCACATGATCATGAGGTGAAACTTTTTTTGTTTTAAATATTATTGTGATTGTAGATAGATTGTTGGGTAAATTAGTTTACTTGGCTAGGATTAGTGATAGTATAATTGCTAGCTTATATCATTTGCATTCACTAATGATAGAAATTAGTTTATGTTATTAGTGTGTGCAATCGTTATCTATTTTATCTCACGTTTTGTCTAAGACTTGCAGGTTACTTCAAGGAGAAGATATTGGGATAGATCCAAGCACGGATTTACCCTTACTTCTCATTTACACTCCAAACATTTTCTGATTATCTTCATGCTTCTCCATTTCTGTTTTTAGTAGCTAATATGCTTAGAAAGGTCGATTTAAATCATATAATTTTCTGGTTTACATATATAAAAAAATTCTGCCTAAAAACAAAAATTTCATAACTTTTTGAGTGTGTTGCAGCTCAAATCAGCAAGCAATAGCTTGCTGATTTTTGCAGGTTCTTACCAGGACAAGAGGGCATGCTGCCCAAATCACATGCACAACACACCCTCCAACAACTCCTCTCAATGTGGTAACGTTTTCTTCTTCCCGATCTACTCTAAAATACTGTAAACGCAAGCCCGAAGGAGTTGTATCCAAGTAGCTTGCTTTCCTTTCAGTCTTTACTTTGCAAGCTTAGCTAGATTAGTCATGATTTCTACATGCATGCTTAACTAAAATAATCTAGAGTAGATCTCACACTTAATTGCTAGATTAGAGCCGGTGGAGACATAGTTGATATTTGCTTTCGTGATTTACTTTGCACACATGTCATTTTCTGTTGCAGTGTTTTATCTTAACGCATGCATGCAAACATCGATATCTTAAAGGGCTCAATTACTCAATCTTTTATAATTCTACAAGTTAGTTTTAGTTCTTATATCTTACATGTGCAATCTAATAATCTAAGAATTCAATCACTAATTCCGGTTTGGGTCCCCAAGGCCTTTTCCGGAAACTAAAATTTAACTTGCAATGCATTTATTTAAAGGCATCAGCCTGTTTATCTCTAAATTTTCAGTATTTTGGCAATCCTTTGTTGAGCAAGCTACAAGCACTCAATCACACTTCACAGTATTTAGCTCATAGGTCTAAAATAAACTAATTAGACTTAATAGGGCACCATAACTCAACATCTTCGCCATTTAAAAACTGGGGTTTTGAGGAAAGCCACGGAAGTTTTTTCGGAGTACTCGGCCTTAGGGTTGACCTGTGAAGCTAGGGTAGGCCTTGTTGCCTCACTTTTTGAGCATCCAACAACTACTTCGTAATAGGGGGAGGAGAGTTTTTGGGTTGACACCTAGATAGGGCTAGAATTAATCTCACACTTAATCACTTAATTTAATTTTCAATCTACAACATCAGCAATACAATTACACACTTGCAAGCTCACTGATCTCACTGTCTTTCAATTTACATTCATATGCAAGATATATTTGATGTGTTGTAGAAATAATATCTAAGTGGTTAAATCTTTCATTTGGAATATTTGGCTCTCCATGTTTTTCATCTATCCTTAATTTTTGTACTTGTGGTGTGATCCTTCAAGAAGTGCGCATCCACCAGGAGGCATTATCTTGATTGGGTCTTGAGTTCTTTGCGTCTCTTGGCCATTGAAAAGCAGTCCAACAGAAGTCTATCTGTTGTGAGCATGCTTGGTTTCATGTGTTGATGATTGCTTTATCTTGAGTATCTTTAATTCCTGCACATGCAAGTAAACTTGTTAGTATATTGTATATCTTGTATCTAGTCTTAATTTGTATATCTTAGATGTTCTTTTGTAACTAGTTGTATCTATCTTTTGTAAACTTTTATAAATGTGTAATTATCTTGTAACGAACATCCCCTTAACTTAGTTGACCCCATTGCCCAATCTTAGGCACTAGTCTTAGTTGCCCTAGGAAAAGGTTTGACTCTCATACTTAGATAGTTGCATCTTGCATTTGCTGATTGACATCTTAGGCTAGATTCCCCTTAACCTTTTAACCAATTAAAACCAACTCCTAGAACATTAAACTACAAATCTCATCTAGTAACTAGGGTCTACCCACCTTGGCTTCCCTAGGAGTTAGCCTAGACGGAAGAGGTTCAAGTCAAAGTGACAGCGTGGACTTTGATCCTAGGCATTGTGCCTCCGAGGACACACTAAGTGAGCAGGACTTAGCTCACGTTTGCAAGTGTTTATAAGGATGACAACATCTTTGGCACCATTTCGGGGATAAGTCATTTATCCTTGGTCAAAACGACTTAACTTATTCTTTTAGAACTAAGCAATAAAACACTTTAGTCCCTAAAAATATTTGAACTTGCATTGGTCAATTTCGTGTGAATCTTTTCCAAGTGGCGACTCCATTGAATGAATATGCTAGGTATATTACTAGGAGCGTTGCACAAGGTTTGATTTACTCTTTTCCTGAACCTGAAAAGGTTTATAGGAGGAGGATAAATGGCCTTGCCCATAGGAGGCTACTTGAAAGTCTTGGAGAAGAAGCACTCACTGATATCCAATTCTTGTTCCAAACCAATAATAAACAAATTGTTAATAATCCCACTAATAATACTAATGCAACCATGAGTATATTCTTGAGGCCTTTGAATTTTGTGGCAATCCAAGGTGCCCCACACCAAGTCCCTGAGAAAGCCATAGAGAAGCTACCTACCTTTCAGGGAAACGATGCAATCAGTGCAAAGTCCCACATATTGAACTTCCAGAGGTGTGTCTTGAAGTTTTGCCAAGGTCATGACAAAGAAGACATAAAGATGACCTTGTTTGTGTATTAACTTAAGGGGGATGCCACTGAATGGTTTACCAATTTTGATCCAGCTAATTTTAGCACCCTTGATTCCATATTGGATGAATTTCGAAAAAGATGGGGTGATCAGAAGGAACATAGGTTTCAGTTAGCATCCCTCACTTCTAGCCATAAGAAAGAGAATGAAACTGTGGAGGAATTCAACGCTAAGTTTAACAGCCTAGTTAAGAGTTTGCATGATGATATAAAACCCTCAAATGTTGCAGTCTTGATATATTATATGGAGGCTTTTGAGAGAGAAATGAGATATGCATTAAGGGATAAGGACCCTCAGGATTTGAAAATAGCACAAGCCACGGCTATCAAAATTGATAAAAACATGCAAGATGCTAGGAAGTCTAACATACCTGGTTTTACTAGAGGATCTTCTTCCCAACTTTATGATGAGAAGAAGAAGAATGTTGAAACTCAGAAATATTCTAATGATGGCATTAAGGAACTCACTCAATTGATCAAACAAATGGAAGTTAATCATGCCAATCAGATCAAGCAAATGGAGATCAACCAAGCAAATCAAATCAATGTCATACAGAACCAGTTGATCACCATGGAAAGGGGTCAAGGAAATAGGCCCCAACATAGGTCAAATGACAAATGGACTAAGAAATCTCCTCCTCGAGATCAAAGACCACCAAATCTGTTTGAATCCACTAATTGGGTTGATCACCGGGTTGTTCATTATTGCAGACCTTGTGAGCAATTCCATGATGAATCAATGTGCCAAGTCTTCCTTTACCTTTATGATGAGACGGGACCTTATGGATCTTCGAATGAACAAGTTAATATTTGGTCATAAGTATAATGATGGCATGTATGATTGGATGGATTCAGATGAACATAATGAGGGGGCGAGAAATGTGAATTGCATGAGTGATGTTGTGGTGGATAAGGTGACAGAAATGTTTGGTCCTAAGCCTACTCCACAACAAGTAGCTGAAATGGCTAAGTTTAGAGGCATTACCTACCAAAGGAATGGAAATAAAAATCAAAGTAACAACCAAGCAAACATTCTCAAGGTAGCTCAAAACCCCCCTAAGTCAAATGTGTATGCAAGTTCAAATTTAAATATTGAATTAGGAGGATGGCTAAGTAATGCAAAAATGTTGGTATCGGTGTTAGAATTAATGAAGATTCCTTCTCAGAGGGAGAAGCTGCTCAGAGCCATTGATTGTCCTTCTCAGAAAAGTGTTGACGTGCCACCAACCAGAACTTATCAAGATGCACCGGTCATTCTACAAAATATGTAAATGTGTTGAACCTGCACATAATAGATCTAGCTAAACAATGATACACACATTTGCAGAGATAATTGGAAAAGGAAGAAGAAGGAGAGAAAGAATAGAAAGAATTCTCATTAACCGTTGTGAATAATGAATAATTTACA
>ML780447.1:404141-424325 GCA_009831015.1 Picea engelmannii | reverse complement strand
CCCACTAACACAAATGTGGTCCACAATGGACCACTAAGGATGTTTAATGAATGAAATTTACTGTCCATTAGGGCCACAGGTCGAGCTTAGCCAACATATCTCCAAAATCCTCCTTTAAAATTGGCTTGGGGACAAAAATAAGGGAAGTTGACATAAAGTATATTTGACCAAGTAAATTTTACATCTGAACATTACCTTCTTTCTGATTTGTATTATTATTGTTGTGTTTGGAAGTCTTAGAGTTATATTGATGACAACATCTTAGTCTTTAGTTAAATATTTTGGCAAAAGACATGCAAAACCACTATCATAGAGGTTAAAATAGAGCATAGTTTGAACATGAACCGAACTTCCATAGAAGAGTTGGATCTTTGAGAGAGTTCTCTTTAGATTCTCACTTCTACACACACACGAGCAATGGGTTTCATTGAGTGCGAATCTCTCTTATCGCATACAAAAATTCAACCAAAATCCTAAACAAACTTCCCAATATGTGCATGAGAATGTGTTGTCAGCCTAGGAAATTCCAACAATAGAGGATGTTATGTTAAGAGGAAAAGTATTAGCCAAAGTGCTTAAATCAATGGTATACATAAGCATGACCTCATGTAATCATCCATAATCCATCTCAAAAAATGACTTGGGTTGCTACTTCTTTATGGAGAGGTACACAAATGTATCCTTTTCTAAGCACTCACGAGTCACAAGGACTCCACTTTCCAATGTCCGGTTTCCCAATGCCCAATATGTCAGTTGTAAATGTCCCATTCTCTATTGACAACCTCTCAAGAAAAATCAAAATAATGGCTCTTCTCTTAAGCTTATTTTCATTTAGTTTGATTAGATCCTCATCAGAGAAATGGTTATAAAAAACCCATACCAAGGTTTCTCGTTCAAAAGTGATGGGTATATGTAACATACAACTCCCTCACTAGGTCCCATTACTACTAATTAACTAACATATTGATTCAAATGCATAATATACATTCAACACGACATAGACACTGAACATTCAATCATAGCATTAAAATTGTAAATGATATAGTGATCAAAACACTTATCTTTTAAAAATAAATTACACAACTGACTGCAGACGAAGGATGTTCCACCGAGGATGTTTGTTGCTCGATTTATCTCAACAATAGGTCACCCCTGAGCTCTGCATATGAATCCACAAGGATGGACAAGCTCCTACGTGTGTCAACATTCAACTATAATAGCTCAAAACTCAACAAAACATAGTGGCGTGACTCCTACATCAATTCCAACCACCCAACTCTCATCCTCATCAGTCTACACAACCCAAGGGATGAGATTTCCTTATTTTCATTGTAGTCCCTCAGACAATCTCCATCCCCTCTAGGGATCCATCATAGATTGATCAGGAATCTCTCTACCGTGGGATCCATGAAATCTAAGTATAACATAAGTGCTCACAAAGCATTTACAAATGCTCTTTGGATAATTTCTCACCAGAAAATCACTCACAGGCATAAAAACCTCATTTTTAGGATAATTACCATCTTTAGAAAGTTGCCTTCAATACATAGTATGTTTGGCCACTCTTTTTCAACACTCAACTCTGGTTTTCCTCACTTCTCGCTAACTGTAAAAAATACTCTTCTTCCTACTCGAATTTCCTCTTCCCCGATGCTTCCTTGACTCTTACTCTTCCCCCAAGGATGATTACACTCAATCCATGCTGTCATAAACGAGTGCGCTAACGTCCTCACCCAAATTCTCACATGAATTCAATGATTGAGTGTTGAATAAGTCAAAGGAATAAACAACTAAATGACAAACTGAGTAATGAAGGTGGCTTAAGACTCAAGGTATATGGAAACCGCCTCAAAACCCCCATTAATCCCCCTCATGGAATCATAGGCCCCCATTACTCTGGTCCCTACTTGTCTACAACCGAAGGTGTATTTCATTTTATTATTTTTCAATGTACAATGTTTATATATTATATCACTTATAATTTTTACAATTATATAATGCTACAATGAGGATCGGAACTAGGGTGTTACAGGTTATCTACTATGTCAGACACCAAAGTGCACATTGCACCACTTTTACATTCTTCATGGATTTTGAAGACATATTCCCCATTCCAATAATTGTTCGCCAAGTTTTGTAAATAAAAACTAGCTACCTTATTACCTATTGAAGATATGTTTGTTCAACAAGAAACATCTTGCCATTGGGTTGTCTTCTCTATCAACAAAAGGGGCTATCCAAGTCACCAAAGTGCACATTGCACCACTTTTACATTCTTCATGGCTTGTGAGGATACTCATTCCAATAATTCTTCAACAAGGTTCGTAAGTAAAAACTAGTCACCTTATTACCTATTGAAGATAAGCTTTCCTTATTTGCATCCCCGACTCAAGTTTAAGGGAGGGTGTTGGAGATATGTTGTCTAAGCTCGACTTGTGACCCTAATGGAACGTGAATGTCAATCATTAAACACCCTTAATGGTCCATTGTGGACCACATTTTTGTTAGTGGGCGCCCACTAACACTAATGCGGTTCATAATGGACCACTAAGGGTGTTTAATGAATGACATTTACAGTCCATTAGGGACACAGGTCGAGCTTAGCAACATATCTCCAATGTAATCCCTTAAAATTGACTTGTGGAGACAAATTAGTAAAGTTGGCACAATAAATATTTGACCAAGAAAACGTTACAACTGAACATTACCCTCCTTCAAGAGAATTCTAAGGCTTCTAAACCCAACAATAACAATAAAACTTAGAAGGAGGGCAATGTTTAGATGTAATATTTACTTGGTCAAATATAATTTATGCCAACTTTCCTTAATTGTGTCACCAAGTCAATTTTAAGTGAGGATATTGGAGAAATGTTGATTAAGCTCGACCTGTGGCCCTAATGGACCATAAATGTCAATCAATAAATACCTTTAGTGGTCCATTGTGGACCACATTTGCGTTAGTGGGTGCCCACTAACACAAATGTGGTCCAAAATGAACCACTAAGGGTGTTTAATGAATGAAATTTATTGTCCACTAGGGCCACAGGCCGAGCTTAGCCAACATATCTCCAAAATCCTCCTTTAAAATTGACTTGAGGACACAAATAAGGGAAGTTGGCATAAAATATATTTGACCAAGTAAATGTTACATCTGAACATTACCCTCCTTTTGAATTATATTGTTATTGTTGGGTTTGGAAGTCTTAGAGTTCTCTTGATGTCCAGGTCTTAGTCTTTAGTTAAATATTTTGGCAAAAGACATGCAAAACCACTATCATAGAGGTTAAAATAGATCACAGTTTGAACATGAAATGAACTTCCATAGAAGAGTTGGATCTTTGATGTAGTTCTCTTTAGATGTTCACTTCTACACACACACGAGCAATGGGTTTCATTGAGTGTGAACCTCTCTTATCAAATACAAAAATTCAACCAAAATCCTAAGCAAACTTCCCAATATGTTCATGAGAATGTGTTGGAATCCTAGGAAATTCCAACAAGAGAGGATATTTATGTTGAGAGGCAAAGTATGAGTCAAAGTGTTTAAACTTTAAACCAATGGTGTACATAAGCATGACCTCATGTACTCATCCATACTCCATCCCAAAAAATGCCTTGGGTTGCTTCTTCTTTATGGAGAGGTACACAAATGTATCCTTTTCTAAGAACTCACGAGTCAAAAGGACTCCACTTTCCAATGTTTGGTTTCCCATTGGCCAATATGTCACTTGTAAATGTCCCCTTCTCTATTGAAAACCTCTCAAGAAAAATCAAAATAATATTTCTTCTCTTAAGCTTATTTGCATTTGGTTTGATTAGATCCTCGTCAAAAAAATATTATCAAAGACCCCAGTTATGACCTAGGTTTCTTGTTCAAAAGTGATGGGTGTCTATAACATACCCAACTCCCTCAATAGGTCCCTGTTATTCCCTAGCCTAGGGATAACTAAGGAGATTATGTCTCGATGCCCACGGGTCCTAGACATGGAGTACCGAGAACATCCACTTGAGAATGGACCTGGAGGGCCCATTCTTTTCTTCTTCAGCGCCTCCACTTTGTCAACAACAACAACATCCATCACATCAGCTTGGTCTTGCAACAGAAATAGGTCTTTCTCCATGAGGTAATGAGTCCGGGTATCATGGTATGTGTCACTCTAATCCTCAAAACTTTTGAATGTGTGCATTTGATTCTTTTTTCTTCTAACGTGTGCTTGGACCTTATGCCTTTCCACTTGACCACACCTGGGGGGAATGACAGGATGCCCTAGTAAACTGGTTTCCATAGGGTTCGAGTTGCCACTGGGGGAATTCATGAAAGGCCATCATCCGCTCCCACCATACTTACCACTTTTCATCTTTTTCCTGCTCATCCATCCCATTACACTGGTTTGGGCATTGGGTTGGCCAAATATCTAAGGGTTGTACCTTACCTTGTGGTGTTATTGGATAAATCCGTAAGTGTGGACACAAACCGATCTCCCTAGATCCACCTGGATCTAGAACAAAGTAAGACAGAATAATACTCTTTCCCTAGATTTTGACTATTGAATTAACTAGGAGGTAAGAAATAATAACATACCTTATTATCGCCTCCTATGGTCTTTGTTGCTCTTGCTTCGCTCCAGTGCTCTCGTGCAATCAAGACCAAGACAACAAAAACCAACCAAAGTGAAGAAAGCACAATCTATTCAACAGTCAATCTATGTATATGATCAAGGAATTATACAATAAAGTGGAAATAGCTTTATGGGAAAGAGACATATTACTGTATCATATTAATGGAAAGTAAAGATTACAACCTGAGCCTTGATGTTGCAAACTTCCTTTCGATGGCCCTTGGCTCTGACACACACACTTGCTCACTTGCATGAAGAAGATCAAAACCCTTATGATATCCTTGCTGGAGTTTCCAAGCTGCTGTAGCTTCAATCCTTCACACAATTCTTTCACTAATTTTCCAATGAATCTTGCTTAACCTTGCTTGCTTCTTTGCTTAACCTTTTCCATGAGAATTCGAATGAATTAGTTACTTGGATAAGAGTGATCCCAAAATATCAGGGAATCCAGTACTAGGATAACCATTCGAATGCCATCTCATCCTTCTAGAAGATTCTCTTCTAGAAGCATCGAGAATTCATCTTTTTCCTTGCTTAAGAAAGAGTTCGCACCCTAACAGTTCAACACAGTGCAAACTTCTCGCACCCTGGCTTAAGGCAGCCTGCGAGAATCATGCATTCTCGCAGGAAAATATATTAGCAGCCTGCGAACCTCCTTCAAAAATGATATTTCTGAAAAGAGAAGAAAGTAACTTTTCTCAGGAGAAAGTTCTTATGAAGAGCCTGAGTACACCATCATCAATACATCATCATGATGACCAAAATCATGGGTAACATGTGGGAAGAAGGGGCTAAAGGCCCAGAGGGTAAAAGTAGCTGGAAAAAGATAATATTCAAAAGAATGAAACCTTGAGATGCTTTGCCTAGGGATCCCCGAGAAAGCAATAAAAATCTTCTCAACAAGAAACAGAGGGACACATAAAAATAATAAATCAAGACCTAGTTGGAGGATAGGGGGTCTCATCACGAGCTAGCCTATTAGGTCCATGGGCATGTAGTGGTATGACACTACTAGCAGCTAGTCACCATGCCCAGGTAGTGGCTCTTGGTGGCATAGCCAAGAGAAAGGGGGTCTCATCACGAGCTAGCCTTCTCATTTCCGTGAAATGCTTGTGGGTAACATTGCCACCTCTGGTCACCACTGTTATCGGATTAATCGTTAAGTGTGGACACAAACATATCTCCCTAGATCCCACCGGAAACTAGAACAAAACAAGACATTGCACTACTCTTTCCTTAGATTTCAATTATCAAATGAGAAATGGATCTAGAACATACCTTTTAAATATCAAAGATCCAGCTTCTCCAATGCAATCCAAGCTCCGTCGCGAGGCTTATGGAGAAATATATGCAAATAAACCCAAGCCAACGAAGACAAGAATAAAAAAAGAAATATTTGATATGAAACTATGTATGTGATCAAGGAATCATATGATATGGACAAATAAGATTCATGTAGGATAGAAAAGTGCATCTGTATTAAATAATAGAAAGAGAGATTACAACCAAAGCCTTGATGTCGTAAGGTCCCTTCCAACTATCCCTTGTTTCCCACACACTTCTGCTCCAAGAAATCTGATACTATAGATCTGAAAGTCACTCACAATCTATCTTGACAAAGAAAAACTCAAAGTCCTTATTAAGGTTTTTACAAAGGAAAATATGATTTCATCTCTCAGGCAAATTTCTTCTCCCTTCTTTCCTCAGTGATTCAGGCCACTGATCCTTCTGAAGACAACATATAGGTTTACATCATTAACAATCATAGGGATGACAAAAATAATGAGTAATAGAGAGCCCCCCAAAGTATGAAGTTAGAAAAAAGTGATAGCTGAAATACTTTGTCGAGTGTGTGTTGGGAACAAGGAACATGTTAGTCGAAAACCTGCCAACAAACAAGGAAATACAGGACAATAATATATCATCATTGAGGTAGGAATTCCCATACTCAGAATACAAATGAATCAAAGCATAAATGCCGACATACAAAGATCCATGTCAAGTAAGACAGGTCATGGCCACCAAACATACATTGTGGATCTATGTGTTAAAGACTCAAATTTGAACATATCCACGAGACATACACTACGGATCTATGCAACAGTACAATCTAAATATACTCCAACTCAACCTGAATCTGAACATAGCCACCAAAAATACATTGTGGATCTATGTGTTAAAGACTCAAATTTGAACATATCCACGAGACATACACTGTGGATCTATGCAACAGTACAATCTAAATATACTCCAACTCAACCTGAATCTGTCAAAAAAGATTCAGGGTCTTCATCTCCACCACTCTATAGTATGAATCTAACCATGTGAATACATGTGTTGAAGTCGAACATGGTAGAAACCACTTGATTACCGGTCATTAGTGTATACCGTTAAAAAGTGTGAGGGAAATCACCATTAATGTCAATGATTCCCAAGGTACTCTAGTACAATCCAACGAATGTGAATTAATGAGCTGAAGTTGAACACTCGGTGGAATCTCCCAATCAAGGATCAATAATGAAAACCCACTATCGAAAGCTAGGAAACCTACCATTGAGGCATGCAAGTTCCAAGGTACCAATTATTTTCTAAGTATAATTCCTGGATAATGAGTTGAAGTCGACAGGAAAAGACTCATCACAGGAGGGCCTTGATGTATCCCCCATCAATGACACGAAACGGGTAAAAAGATTTGAAGCAGATTAGAGTAACAAGTGATTCCGGACTGACTCAAGGATGGTCGACGCAATAGAAGGCTTAAAGACTGTAGAAATGGTCGACACAATAGAAAGCTTTCCGGGTTGAACTTCTCTTTGAACATATTGAAGACACGACAACTGTCTTGGAAACACTGACTCAACAACAGGGATCACAGAACAATTTGTAATCTTATAAAAGAGTATGATCAAGAGACGAGCGGATTTTCCAACCTAGACACAAAACGAGTGAAAGGGTGTCATTTTCAAAAGCGACTCTTCCATAGAATACAGGTTTAGACACATTTATTTCCCAATTTTCCCCCACCATTTCTGGCGAGTACCTCTTATTTTTACACAAGCTTGAGGAGGATAACATATGCTTGAATTGTAAGCTCATCCTTCAGATGAGTCCTTCGGAGTATATTTCATGAACCCTAGGAAGGAGTGGTTTGATCCCATATGGGCCTTTCAATGTTTGTTTTATGAGTCCAAAGAAAGAAAACTCGGGGCTTTTTCATGTTTAGAAAGTCTGAAAAACGTTTAAAGGAAACTCCAAAATGTCCTTTTTCGTAAAGTAGTCTGATGAGACCGAAAAAGAGATAAACTACCGCTCAACAGACATTTTCTTCAAATACTTTAATGAGCGTGAAAAGAACAAGATCACTCGGCAATATTTTCATGTTTAGAGAGTTTGAAAAGAGCTTAAAGGGAACTCCAATGGGTTCCTTTTTCGTATAACCTTTACGAGTCTGAAAGAGTGATAAAAGTGTACTCGGTTACATTCTCAGGTATTTATGAGCATGAGAAAGAACAAAGACTAAGCTCGAGATTGTTTTCATTTTTACGCAAGTTTAAAACAAAAAAAAACTATGCTTGGGATAGATTTTATTTTTACACAAGCTTAAAACTAGCCAAAACTATGCTTGGGATAGATTTTATTTTTACACAAGCTTAAAACTAAACAAAAATATGCTTGGACCTTGTTTCATTTTTACACAAGCTTGAACCAGAGGAAATTATGCTTAAGGTAGGTGGTTTCATTTTTACACAAGCTTGAACCATATAAAACTATGCTTGTGACTTCCCAATGCATTACACAGGGATGGTTGGTACATAGCCCCCAGCTTAAGAAACTAGTGGCTTTAACTTCAACATGAAGTCCAGAGGCTGAAAGCATTGCCCCCCAAGCTTTGTTTCATCCAACTGTAAAGGAGAATGAAATGAAGATTCAAATACTAGACGAAGGACTTGAGCCAATCGAAGAGGGAGCAAATCTATTTCATTTTTTAACGAGCTTGCCACAAAGAAGAAAAACTATGCTCGAGAATCTAGGCTCAACCCCCAGACCTCTGTTTCATTTTTCAACGAGCTTGACACAAAAACAAGAACTATGCTCGTAAGATTTGTTTTATTTTTTAACGAGGTTGCTACAGAGACACAAAAACTATCCTCACAACCTTTATTTCATTTTTTAATGAGCTTTTCATAGAGACACAAAAACTATCCTCGAGGCTGGTTTCATTTTTTAACGAGCTTGAAATCAAAAAATCATGCTCAAACCTCTCTTCTTGATCATGGCTTCCAAGAGGACAATGCTCTGGAAGGACACAATGTCAAGGGACAAAACTCGGTCATGGATTCCAAGAGATCTTCACTAGATGGAAGAACAACGCTCTGGAAGGACACCATGTCAAAGGTCGCGACAAGGGTAAGGAGATCAGGCTCTAATAGCCCTACCGAAGAGGTGACCATGTAACCTACCGGATCCAAGTCATAAGAGATTGATCTTACAGTGAGAGGCTCATCTTCATCGACAATTGAAGGCATGGGAGACAATGCCACATAATTGACCTATGGCGGGGACGATACCATCTGCATATAAGAACCGTTTAGGGAGGTCATTGAGTTCAATTCAGGGCCAACAAATGAAAGTTGATCAATAGTCACAATTATTCCATCATGAGGGAAAGATATCACACGAAAAAGAGTGGACACAATAGCTTTCATGGCATAAACATAATCTCACCCAAGGAGTAAATCGAAATCCAAAGGGTCTTGGACTACCATGACATCAATAAAGACAGTTTTCCCTCCCAAATTTATGGGAAACTAAGGAAGGATCCCTAAAGGTTGACTGGTTCTTCTGTTAAAATCTAACAGATTCAATATAACCGGAACAAGCTGAGGATAACCCAAAGCTTGCCAAGCAATAGAGGACAAAATACTAACGAATGCACCTTCGTCTATCAACGTCTGAGGAACGTCCCGACCACAAACTTGTACTGTAATCTTGAAAGGAATGTGAGAGGGAAGACGAGGTCTAGTTAGCGCACCCCAATAAAAAATGTTGGCCTCATTACTTGGAGGGGATTCCATGGGAGGAGGAATTCCCCCTATCATGGTAGATTCTGTATCAACAAAAAAAACGTAGGCAACATCGGATTTACTCTCTAGCAGGAGAGTAGGATCGACCAATGAAAAGATCAGATCGACCACTTGAGTTGCATTCTCCAAGGGGAGAATGGGGTCAACAGGTGGAAATGGATCGACCGCTTGGGTGACACTCTCTAATGGGAGAGTGGGATCGACCGATGATGGGATCGGATCGACCACTTTGTCAATAGGCTCAACTAAGGACGTGACCAGACTGGCTACATGATCAACCGGACTGACCGACGAAGGGACCATATTGATCATTCCATCAACTACAGGTGGGTTGAGAGTAAGGCTTGTTAATGTTTAAGCCATTATTATAGTTCTTTGCATTTCAATAGATAATAGCAACATAAGACAAGATCACTGATAAATACACAATCACAAGAGACACAACATTTATCCTAGGAAACCCTCTAGGGGAAGAAAACCCAACAAAACTTCCTTATTATAGATAGCCAATACAATGCCAAGAGATAACTTAAGCTAATACAGAAGATCCTCTCCCAAAGATGAGCCACTCTCTCTCTCTCTCTCTTCTCCAATTGCAATTATGAAACTTGTCTCTTAATGAGCAAGTGAGGTGTGTGTCTAAGTGAGGCGCTAGCCTCCTTATTTATACAAATCTGGCACGTGTGAAGTGTCTCTTCACTGGCAAGGCCGACTTCTCAAACTAGGTGGTTATAACCACCTTTATTATATTTCGGGCCTCTTTGTATATTTTGGGGTCGACTTCTTTTTCCTTTTACAATTACATTATGACCAATCCACAAAAGGGAATTTGGTCCTTATACAATAGCCAACATGATCAATCCACAATGGGGATTGATCCAATGAATAATATATCAAATAATAATAAGAATACACTTTGCAGTTACATTATTTTAACACTCCCCCTTAACAAGAAGGGTATTCTTCAACAGGATCATGCGAGAGAGAGAGGACAACATCATCAACAACATCAAGTGGGTGAGAGGACAACATCATCTATATCATCTTGGAACACTGACTGGCATATCTATAAATCATTGGAAGTTTTCTTCATCGACAACATCGTCATTCTCAAAGGAATGCAATCATCATCTGCATCAATATGTATTAGTATAAAACTGATACATCATCATCATCAAAACACGAGGTTGGCTCATCATAATACAGGATTGGCTTTACGTCATAGCTGTCAAGATGAAAGCTCAGTACTCGTCTTGCTTTACGTCACAACAATCAAACTGGAAGCAAGATACTAGACTGGCTTTACGTCACAGCTTCTCAAGCTGGAATCACAGTACTAGTCTCATCTCAACGTCTTGATTTACGTCACAACACTCAAGTTGGAAGCAAGATACTAGACTGGCTTTACGTCACTGTTGTTAAGCCGGAAGCACGGTACTAGTCTCATCACATCTTCTTGCTTTACGTCACAACCATCAGGTTGGAAGCAAGATACTAAACTGGCTTTACGTCATAGCTGTCAAGCTAGAAGCACAGTACTAGTCTCATCACATCTTCTTGCTTTACGTCACAACCATCAGGTTGGAAGCAAGATACTAGACTGGCTTTATGTCACAGATGTCAAGCCGGAAGCACAGTACTAGTCTCATCACATCTTCTTGCTTTACTTTACAACCATCAAGTTGGAAGCAATATACTAGACTGGCTTTACGTCACAGCTATCAAGCTGGAAGCACAGTGCTAGTCTCATCTCATCATCTTGCTTTACGTCACAGCAATAAAGCTGGAAGAAATATACTCATCCTGCTTTACATCACAACAATCAAGCTGGAAGCAGGATACTAGACTGGCTTTACGTCGCAGTTGTCAAGTCGGAAGCACAGTTCTAGTCTCATCACATCATCTTGCTTTACATCACAGTAATAAGGCTGGAAGCAAGAGATGTCTCATCACAACAACTACTCCCCCTTTCGAGGAAGGTCCTTTCGAACTATACCAAGCTTATCTCGAAAGTGCTCAAACTTTACACGAGATAGAGGCTTGGTCAACACATCAACAACCTGTTCATCCATGCTAACGTACTGGATTTTTATGGCTCCTCTCTGCACCATGTCATGGATGTAATGATATCGGATCTCTATGTGCTTCAACCTGTCATGGAATACATGATTCTCCGTCATCTTTATACAGCTCTGGTTTTCACATAGGATAGTGGTTGCTTCTAGGTCAGATAGATCGGTCAGCAACTTTCGAAGCCATATAGCTTCGCAGCTGGCAGAACATGTAGCAATGTATTCTGCTTCCACTGTGCTGAGAGCAATGCTGGATTGCTTCCTACTCTACCACGAGATCATGGTTGATCGCAAACTGAAACATCTTCCTGAAGTGTTTTTCCTGTCAAAAACACTTCCTGCCTAATCTGCATCAGTGTATCCACTCAATGTGAAATCATGATCTCCATCATAGCTAAGACCACAATCTATTGTACCCTTAAGGTACCTCATCACATGTTTTGCATCCACTAGGTGAACATGTTTGGGTTCTACCAGAAACTGACTCAAGGTGTTCACGACAAAACAATAGTCTAGTCTGGTGTTCGTCAGGTACATCAACGATCCAATAATCTGTCTGTACAACGTGGCATCAATCAATTCTGACGAAGTGTCAACCAACATCTTCAACTTCGCTTCCATGGGTGTATTCATGGAATTGCATTCCAACATGTCGAATCTCTTCAGGATTTCGACTACATACTTCCCTTGGTTAAGGAAGATCCTCTCTGGACTTTACCATACCTCAAGGCCTAAGAAATAATGCATTAGGCCAAGGTCTTTCATTTCAAATTCTGAGGCAAGTCTCTTCTTACATTCAGTGATGAGATTTTCTTCTCCAGTTAAGAATAAGTCATCCACATATAGCAGTAATATTACTAGCTCATTGTTCATAACCTTGAGGTAAAGGTTAGAATCTGCTTTACTCTTGGTAAATCCCAAGCTTGTTAGAAATCTGTCTTTACGTCCATCTGGTGTAACTTCCACTTCGTCTTAGCTGCAAGAGCTATGATGGTTCTGATCGAAGTGTATCTGACTACAGGAGCTAATGTCTCTTCATAGTCAATACATTCCTTTTGAGAAAAACCACGAGCGACAAATATTTCTTTATACTTCTCAATACTTCCATCGGCAACATGTTTTATTTTGAAGAGCCATTTGGAGGATACCACATCTTTACTCTTCGTTCTGAGAACTATTTCCCATACTTCGTTCTTTATTATGGATTGGTATTCCTCTGTCATGGAATCTGCCCATTCTTTCCTCTGAATGGATTCTTCAAAGCAGGTAGGCTCCTCCTCTAGAAGATCACACATCAAAGCCATATAATTGGAGAATGGCTTTGGTCTTTTCACCTATCTCGTAGTTCCTTCGGGAACACCATACTTCTCTCCATCTTGAATAAGATCTATATCCCAAGATGGCTTTCTTTTATGGAGGATCGTCATCTGAGGAGGTTCTTGAACTTATAATATATCATGGTCTTCTAGAATTTCCTCATCAGGGGAAGTTACATCTTCCCTCACTGGTTCTGCAACTCTAGGAACCTCCCTCACTTCAGTTCTGTGGATTACGGGTTCCTCTTCATATACTTCTTCAAGCTGGCATCTTCTTGATTTCTTGAGTGTTGCATCTTCATCAAAGGTCAAATCCCTGCTGATCTCAATGTGATGGTGACCTAGTATATAGATTCTGAAGGCCTTGGAGACCTCACAGTATCCCACAAATATTCCCTTCTTTCCTGAAGGTTCCAACTTGTTTCTCTTCTCTTTCGGTATATGAATAAATACTGGGCAGTGAAATATTTTGAGATGGCTTACCTCTGGCTTCTTTCCGGTGAACATCTCTTCTAGGGTATTGAACCCAAGTGCACTATGGGACAATCGGTTCTGCACATATGCAACTGCCATTGCTACTTCTGCCCATAAGCACATAGGAAGATCTTGATCATGGATCATAGTCTTCACAGCTTCCATTATCGTTCTATTCTTTCGTTCAGCTACACCGTTTTGTTGGGGATTATAGGGAGTAGTGAGTTCCCTTTTGATCCCAACATTTTTGCAGAAGTTCACAAACTCTTTTGAGGTATATTCTCCTCCATTATCTGACCTGAGTTTCTTAATCTTTCTTTCAGAAAGATTCTCTATCAAGGCTTTGAATTCCTTGAACTTGTTGAACACTTCATCTTTAGATTTCAAAAAATATACCCAGGTCTTAAGAGAATAATCATCAATGAATGATACATAGTATACATACCCACTCATGGAGGACGATGGCATTGGGCCACACACATCTGAATGGATGAGTTCTAGGACTCCTTCTTCTTTGCTATCTCTCTTCAGAAAAGGGTTCTTGATGTTCTTCCCTTGTGCACATCCATTGCATATGCCTTCATGGTCAACCTTGAGTTCTGGTAAACCTGTGACCACTTTGCATATGTATGGTAGCCCCTTGTAGTTGATCTGAGCTAATATTCTATGCCAAATTTCACATGAGTTTTCAATGGCATGGGTCATGGAAGCCTCTAAGTGACCCTTTAGTTTATACAAGCCATTTTCTTCACTTCCAATGATGATTGCTTCATTTAAGGTTTCTCCTTTAGCACGTTACCTTTTGCAACCTTCACTATAGCTTCCTCAGGGTTATTACCTGTGACCTAGAGCAAGGTCAACAAAACAGCAAGCAAGAGTAATATCCTTTTAATAATATAAAGCAATAGCATGAACAATCATCACAGTAGCTCCTTTAGAGCTATCACTTGTAATTTGTCTGAAGCATACGTTAAAGGTAAGGAATACAATACAAAATGAGGTCAACACTCTCATAATGTTGTGATCAAACATTCCTCCATGGCAACCTAGAACTAACACACGAGATTCTTTCTAGAGGAGGTGTTAGTTGTATCAGACAAATGATTACGTTAAGCATTTACCTCTATGTGCTCACATGCTATTAAGTATTATACTTTATAAAGACTGCTATTTCAACTATAGTCATCAACTTGTCATGTGTACCTTTGAATCTTATTAACTTGATTAATCAAACCTAGAGCCTTGTCCTCAGGAATGAGTGCTTGCTTTTATTCTGAGTCTCCTTCAC
Organism: Picea engelmannii; assembly: GCA_009831015.1. NCBI lineage: Eukaryota > Viridiplantae > Streptophyta > Pinopsida > Pinales > Pinaceae > Picea > Picea engelmannii. Next base: position 409,472 of record ML780447.1, on the reverse strand, counting down.
TCAAGATGACGAGTGCTTTCTTCAACCTGTCTTCTGTACTAAGACAATACGTTATCTTGACAGGAGGTTGGGTTAGAGGATAAGCTCTATGATCTCAACTTTTAATCCATCTAATACCTTGACTCAGAAAAGGTTAGAATGATGGTCATTGCTACAACATGCAACATTGATCAATATAACAAATGGATGCATATCAGAATAATAACACCTAGGTTGCATCATTCTTCTGGATGTGTTGGATCTTGAGATCCTTCTGGATCTATGGCAAGAGATCCCTTCTCCTGCAAATACTCTTTGAAGTTTAACCACTTAAACATATGTGAGTACATACCTCTGATATCATTTGCAGGTGGTGGCACCATATGGCAGTAGCAGTAATCACTACCAACTCTTTAAAAACTTCAAGGGTGACTGCAACTAGTAGTACGACTGCAACTGCAACTGCAACTGGTTCTGAGACTGCAACTGCAACTTAGGGTTTTATGAGGAAACCCTAATTTTTCAAAATTTGAATTTTGAAATTCTGATCCAAGGGGTAGATGCGTTGAGCTGAGGCAAGTAAGCTGGTGCAGTCAGATTTTTGAAAATCCAACTTTTACCCCCTTAAATTTGATCTGCGGATTTCTGGACTAGTGCTTCTGGTTTTTTGGTACTTCTGGTACTTTGATACTTCTAGTACTCTGGTTTTTTGGTACTTTGTGAAACTAGGGTTTCACTTTTCGAGAGATCTAACCACTGAAAAGGTGCGTTGAAGGTGCCAAAATGATCCTTGGGGGAGGGCACACTTTTCTAGATGGTTTTAGGGCTGAATTACCTCACCAACAAAAAGCCCTAATTTTCATGTACGGTAACAGTGATGTTTTTCACTTTTCTCTTGTGAAAGATGCTCTCTTCAGTTTGGCTCTGATACCATGTTAATGTTTAATCCATTATTATAGTTCTTTGCATTTCAATAGATAACAGCAACATAAGACAAGATCACTGAGAAATACACAATCACAAGAGACAACATTTATCTAGGGAAACCCTCTAGGGGAAGAAAACCCATCAAAACTTCCTTATTATAGATAGCCAATATAATGCCAAGAGATAACTTAAGCTAATACAGAAGATCCTCTCCCAAAGATGCGCCACTCTCTCTCTCTCTTCTCCAACTGCAATTCTGAAACTTGTCTCTCAATGAGCAAGTGAGGTGTGTGTCTAAGTGAGGCGCAAGCCTCCTTATTTATACAAATCTGGCACATGTGAAGTGTCTCTTCACTGGCAGGGCCGACTTCTCAAACTAGGTGGTTATAACCACCTTTATTATATTTCGGGGCCTCTTGATATATTCTGGGGCCGACTTCTTCTTTTTCCTTTTACAATTACATTATGACCAATCCATAAAAGGGTATTTGGTCCTTATACAATAGCCGACATGATCAATCCACAATAAGGATTGATCCAATGAATAATATATCAAATAATAATAAGAATACACTTTGCAATTACATTATTTTAACAAGGCTGCGATAAGCAGCCGGAAGTTGAGTCTGGAAAACAATCATGTCTTCTAGTAATTTCGAGGCTTCATCCATATGAGGGAAAATGTGAGTTTGATGACTCCCTTCACATAACCTACACGGGAACTTGACTCTACTTTTCTTCTTCCCAACGGTATCCTGACTAGTTGACGAGAGGTCATCAACATGTTGTTCAAAGGATGACGACATGGGCTGGCAAGGGCGTGTACACCATGCTTCTATAACCTTGGATAGACCAGGGCAATCCTTAAGAAGATGGATACCCTTACAAAGCTTGCAAGGGTTCTTGGGCTTACGGGTTGTTTGGGTAATCTTGGCATCATCAACACTCCCAACATGATTAACAGTAACTGGTTTCTTTCCAACATGTTCGGAATTGGTTGGAAGTTTGGACCCTTGCTTATTTTTCTTCTTCGTAATCTTCCTTTTCTTCTTCTTCTTATCCACCGGGTTACTAGCTTCACATCTTTCACTCGACAAAGAAGATGAAACGGAAGAAGACCTTGCAAGTGAAGAAGGCGAAGGAGATCTTACTGGTGAAGAAGGTGAAGGATCAACATGAGGTTGATGTTCTTGGGGGGAAGTGCTTACAACCAAAGCACTGGTTGCATTCAAGATTACCGGAGTGGAAAATAACCATACCGACAACCCAATTGTGAGACCTAGAAGGCTCAAAGTAGCGATGTAAGGAGGACCAACGTTTCCATAAGAAGGAAAAACAAAAGGTTCCCCTAAAAAAGGGGTTCCTTCATTAGACATGCCGGGATCTGACGCCATATAAACACTGATCCAACCTAGAGTCTGCAAGGGAAAACAAACAACACACGCTAAAAATCTAGGAAGCAAACAAGCAAACAAAACCTTCTTACAATGAACACACTAGTTGGTGATGAAATCCAACGTCGCGGGAACAATGTAGGAAGGGGCTGAGATAGAGAGGGTGGAAAAGTTACATTGACGACCTGCTTAACAGAATTACACCTTGGTGCAAGATCCCACACATAAACGTGGGTATACCCTCCAAGGAGCCCAAGTGAGTTTGGCCAATGTCGATTATAGGTACAACGAAGACTTCCCCTTCACTGTCACCTTCTGTATTACCCTAAAAAGAAAGGAAACTAAGGTTACCAATTACCACAATGATGCCTGGGGAAACAGTCGGCAGTCCGATACACGCACAAAGGTAGGGTAACTAAGCCCGAAATTGACTTGAGAAGGTCCGCACAAGATTTTCTTCTCAAGTGACCCCCAATAATATGCACAATCTCTACACTAAGACCAACAAAGCAGGGTGAGTAACTTTGTCATCCCTAATGCGACCTCGTGATTGACCCTTGTGTGAGAAGGGATTCCTAGGACAAAATATAATAAGTGGATTTCACCGCTCTATCACAAACCCGCTGTGGCGTAGTAGATTTTTCGCCTTTTCTCAAGGGACAGAATCCCCGAAACCCTACGGGGCTTAGCACAGGCTGTAGATGCCACCTCTGCCTCGATAGAGTCTCTGCGCAACCTCCCGATCTTAAGGATCGATCAGTTTCTTTTATGAGCCGAAACGGCTTCTTTTGATTCCCAGCTGGAATCTCCTTCCAATCGATCCACAGGTCCTTTCGGAGGCCCCCCTGTGCAAGCAGCACTAGGCGCGAGCTCCGCCCTCTCCGAGCGACCACAACGCTATGACCAAGGCCTATTCCCGAAGGCACTTGTCGCAACTCGCAATCTCGCGAGTTCACGAGTCGAAACTCCTGACTCTTCTTTTCCAATCTCGCAATACCCGAGATCACGAAATGGGTATAGCTCTCCTCTGTCAGTGCCCTCCACGCGTGACCACTGGCTAAGCTTAACGCTAGCTCCTCTCGCTACTTGCCACTTCGCAAGTTGTGGCATCCAACCTTGGCACCTTCCCTTCACGAAACCCCGAGAAGCGATGTTAGCTTTCCCTCTCGCGTTCTCACTACTCACGACTTCGCAAGTCGAAGGGTTGAACTCTCGTTCCCTTATCTCACGAATCCCCGAGAAGCAATATTAGCTTTCCCTCTCTCATTCTCGCTACTCGCGACTTCGCAAGTCGAAGGGTTGAACTCTCGTTCCCTTATCTCACGAATCCCCGAGATGTGAGAGGTCAACGGGTGTTGAATCCTTTCACTAGGTGACACGTGTCCGCCTATCTATCGTACGAGCCCACCTTGCGGTTCTACCACGTGTCCCTCGTCCCCAGCTTCAGCACTTCGCGACTTCGCTTCCCGAAGCACTACCTCCTTTGTATCTCGACACCCGAAGTGCTGAGATCCTGAACTCCTCATTACTCCTTATCGCAACTCGCGACTTCGGGACTTTCGGGACAAAAGTCTCGACCTCCTATCCGCCGATATGCCGAAATGCCAAAATTCCGACACGTCGTCAACGCGGGTCCCACAACGGAACTTCCTGCCTTTTTGGAGTTTCAGACTTCGCGACTTCGCGAATCCTGATGCTAAGATTTCGGTTCTTCAACCCACGAAATACCGAGTTTTGATGCACTTCACCAATAACTGGCTCACACAAATCTTTTCGCCCCTTCGGGACTTTCGCCTTTCGCGACCTCGTGAATCTTGAGGCAAGGGTTTTAACCCTTCAACTCGCGAATCCACGAAATGAGATTACGCGAGTGATCCAATGGTCCTTTTCGACTTAGATCCTACGGTCCGATTTCTCCTGAACTTAAAACTTGAAAATAGGCTTACCATAACTCCCTTGATCCTCTGCAAGATCTGATGGCTCTCGGGACTTCGTGAATTCTCCACGGAGAATTTCGACAATTCAATGCCTCCTTGACGACTCTTGCGAAGCGAACACGGTATTCCTTCGCTACTATTTCGGGATTTCAAGAGGATCATTCTTCCTCGTACAGGGTTACTAAGACTTGCGCCTTCAAATCCTTTTCTAGGTTCTTGATGAGCCTTCTAAGAAGGGTGTCTCTATGGGGATATCTATCCAGGGTATTACCTGAGACGGATAAGGGTATAGATTTCTCGAGAACAGACTTGAAGTCTGAATTAATTCAATATGTGTATAAATAGTGATTTATAAAACATAAGCCATACGCAGTCTTTCCATTATAAGCGTGCAACCACCATTTCTAAATCAAAACACTACACAGGCAGTCTTATACTCAAACCATTCATAAAACTGCACAGACTGTGAGCATACATGTCAACATATAAATTTCAAGATGCAAAATGTAAAACACTTATCAGAAATAACACCAGATGTGATTGCAACTGCTGAGAGGGGTGCTCGTTTCCACCCAACCGTAGGCTCAGCGAATCCCAACGGATTTACCACTAGCCACCCCTGAGTTGAGACCACGATGCTGCAAGATTGCGTCTCTGTTTTCCAGTGACCGAGAATGAAGGTTACTCTCCTTCTCTGCTATCACTCACTCTGTGTTTTTCCAGACTTCCTCTTCCTCTTTCCGTCGCGTCTGCCCCCTTGATCACCCACTCTTCCTGCCTTTTCTCTGTTCGGCAAGGTTTTGTGTGGCACGATTTTCCTCGCAGTGGTCAGGTCTGAGGACTCTACGGATGGGCGGTTCACCCCCATCCCTCATTACTCATGAGGATCCCTTTACCTACCAATCCTGACAAGTCATTTAATTCGGGGCCAGCGAGCCGCTCTTGGTTCTCTAGGCCAATGAAGTCCAAATATGGTATTGGTTTCAGCGGAAGTTAACGCCACCTTTCGAGGTGCCTTCCACCACCGTTCTTCAGCCATCATGGTCTCTTTTTCAACACCTTCCCCTCTTATCAATTTTGCAATATATATATAT
>ML780447.1:360817-391748 GCA_009831015.1 Picea engelmannii | reverse complement strand
ATTCGAAGTTAAAAATGAGAGAAATGGTTAATAATTTACAATAACTGATTCACCCCCCCCCCTCTCAGTTATTTCATACCTGTAACATACACGCAATCCATGTTGTCATAAATGAGTGGGCTGACTTCCTCACCCAACTTCTCACATGAATTCAATGATTGAGTGTTGAATAAGTTAAAGGGATAAATAGCTAAATGACAAACTGAGTAATGAAGGTCTCTTAAGACTCCAGGTATATGGAAACCCCCTCAAAACCCCCATTAATCCCCCTCTCTTGTGCAATCATAGGCCCCCACTTATCTGGTCCCTACTCGTCTACAACCAACGATGTATTTCATTTTATTATTTTTCAATGTACAATGTTTACATATTACATTACTTTGCCCTTGCCCATTCATAAATTTTACAATTATATAATGCTACATCGAGGATCAAAACTAGGGTGTTACAAGTTATCTACTATGTCAATAATAGGGGTTACCCAAGACACCAAAGTTCACATTGCACCACTTTTACATTCTTCATGGCTTATGGGGACATATTCCCCCATTCCAATAATTGTTCACCATGGTTTGTAAATAAAAACAAGTCACCTTATCACCTATTGAAGATATGTTGATTAAACAGGGAACATCATTGGGTTGTCTTATGTATCAATAAAAGGGGATATCCAAGCCAACAAAGTGCATATTGCATCACTTTTACATTCTTCATGGCTTGTGAGGATCCCCATTCCAATAATTGTTCAACAAGGTTCGTAAATAAAAACTAGTCACCTTATTACCTATTGAAGATAATATTTCCTTATTTGTGTTCCCAAGTCAAATTTAAGGGAGGATGTTGGAGATATGTTGTCTACGCTGGACTTGTGACCATAATGGAACGTAAATTTCAATCATTAAACACCCTTAATATTCCATTATGGACCACATTTGTGTTAGTGGGCGCCCACTAACACTAATGTGGTTCATAATGGACCACTAAGGGTGTTTAATGACTGACATTTACAATCCATTAGGGTCATAGGTCGATCTTAGCCAACATATCTCCAATGTCCTCCCTTAAAATTGACTTGGGGAGAAAAATAAGGAATGGTAGCATAATATATATTTGACCAAATAAATGTCACAACTGAACATTATCCTCTTTCAAGAGGACTCTAAGACTTCTAAACCCAACAATAACAATGAAACTTAGAAGGAGGGTAATGTTTATATGTAACATTTACTTGATCAGATATACTTTATGCCAACTTTCCTTAGTTGTGTCCCCAAGTTAATTTTAAGTGAGGATGTTGGAGAAATGTTGATTAAGTTCGACCTATGGCCCTAATGGACTGTAAATGTCAATCATTAAAAACCTTTAGTGGTCCATTGTGGACCACATTTGTGTTAATGGGTGCCCTATAACACAAGTGTGATCCACAATGGACCACTAAGGGTGTTTAATGAATGAAATTTACGGTCCATTAGGGCCACAGGTCGAGCTTAGCCAACATATCTCTAGAATTCTCCTTTAAAATTGACTTGGGGACACAAATAAGGGAATTTGGCATAAAGTATATTTTACCAAGTAAATGTTACATATGAACATTACCCTCCTTTTGAGTTGTATTGTTATTGTTGGGTTTGGAAGTCTTAGAGTTCCCTTGATGACAAGGTCTTAGTATTTAGTTAAATATTTTGGCAAAAGACATGCAAAACCACTATCAGAGAGGTTAAAATAGAGCACAATTTGAACATGAACCAAACTTCCATAGAAGAGTTGGATCTTTGAGGGAGTTCTCTTCAGATGCTCACTGCTACACACACATGAGAAATGGGTTGCATTGAGTGCGAACCTCTCTTATCACATACAAAAATTCAACCAAAATCCTAAACAAACTTCCCAATATGTGCATGAGAATGTGTTGGCAGCCTAGGAAATTCCAACAAGAGAGGATATTTATGTTGAGAGGCAAAGTATGAGTCAAAGTGTTTTAACCAATGTAGTACATAAGCATGACCTCATGTAATCATCCATACTCCATCCCAAAAAATGTCTTGGGTTGATTCTTCTTTATGGTGAGGTACACAAATGTATCCTTTTCTAAGCACTCATGAGTCACAAGGATTCCACTTTCCAACGTCTGGTTTCCCAATGGCCAATATGCCACTTGTAAATGTCCCATTATCTATTAACAACCTCTCAATAAAAATAAAAATAATGGCTCTTCTCTTAAGCTTATTTGCATTTAGTTTGATTAGATCCTCATAAGAGAAGTCATTATCAAAGACCCCAGTTGTGACCTAGGTTTATGGTTCAAAAGTGAAGGCTATCTGTAACATACCAAACTCACTCACTAGGTCTTGTTGTCATCCTTATACACACTTGTAAATGTGGAAAAGTCTCAATCCACTTAGTGTGTCTTTAGAGGCACAATGCCTAAGTCCAAACCTACTTGTCACCTCGATTTGGACTTCTTCCGTCTAGGCTTACTCCTAGGGAAGCCAAAGGGGGTAGACCCTGGTTACTATGTGAATTATCAAATGAATTCTAGGAGTTAATTTTAGTTTGTTAAGGTAAGGGGGAGCTATCCTATATGAGAGGCAACAATGCAATGCACACCTTTAATGAAAATCATCCCTTTCCCTAAGGTCAGCTAAGACTAGTGCCTAAGGTTGGGTAATGGGGTCAATTAAGTTTACAAAAGAATAACTTTACAAATGAATATAAATGAAATATGATTACAACAATTATCAAATAGCTAGATGGTTACACAATATACAAAATACAACTAATACCAATTTACAAATGAAATGAAAGAAGCGCTTGTTAGATCTATTACTCCAATGAAGCAATAATTGAACTAACCACTTAATTGATTTTGCAGATATGTAAAAAGGAGATAGCTCAAAGATACATTCACCACAATAGAAACAACTTACAACCAAAGCTTAGATTCCCAAAGGAGATGCACAACTTCTGAAGGAGGCACTCAAGGACTAGTGTGCAACTTCAAGGGAACCAAAACTTGAAAGAAAAACTACCAAGATGATGAATGCGCAACTTCAAGATACACCATTCAACCACAAATATACCCAATTTAAAAGTAAATGCAATAAAGATTACAAAAAGTAAAGATCATACACGACTTAGATTAGATTATGAACTTGAAGCACAAATTGTGTGAGTAAATTTTAAGGTTGAATTAGGTGAGGTGAAGTTGCAAGCCTAAACTAGGTGACTTCCCCTATACTTCTACCACTTTGGCCAAAATGATTGTTGGGTGCTTAATAATAAAGACAAACAAGGCCTTACCCTAGCTCCACAGGTCAACTCGGAAAACTTGGGCGCTCAACAAGGGGGACACCTAATGTCGTGAGATCATCCCTGACTTAGCACTCCAAGTAGCCTCCACAAGCCTCCTTTTTGGTGGCAGAAGTTGTATCAATAAAGGGTGCTCTAATTAAACTAAGTAAATTGACCCCTCCTAAAGCTACAAGTTGATTGATTAAGCAATTATATTACTTGTATTAAAATTCTTAAGGAGATAGAGCTTGAAAATAAATGAAGTGAGCAAATGCTTATAGATCCAACTTAAACAAATTTGCAAGAGAAAGAAAATGCTTCCAAGAGATTACAAAAGATTTTAAACAAAAATGAAATGCTTCTAACTATGCGAGATATAAACAATGAAATTTAAAGGAACTAAAAGCATAGACAACTATTAACAATAAGGCACATAAAGCAAGCCTTACGATATTGCATGGGTGGCTAGGCCAATCCTCTTTGCAGGGTGTAGGCAAAAGAATGAAAGAAAGTAAATGAACTTGAAAGAAACAACTAACTACCTGCAACCTCAACAAAGGCACAAGATGGAGGACAAGCCTACCGGTTTTGTGCCCAAGTGGGTGAATGAAATAAACAAATACTTGAAAGGAAAAGAGAGAGATCCTAGCCTCTCAACCTTGCATTACGGGCAAGTGGGGAAATCTTGAAATGCAATAACAAAGATGAAAATAAATCTAACTTCTAGCCTTACAATTTTGCATGGGTGGCTAGGCCAATCCACTATACAAGGTGTAGGCACATTTATGAAATAAATTGTAGAAAAACTAACTTAGAAAGAAATGCAAGCCCAAGAGACTCTCTTTGGTCTTGCTTACAATGATAGAAGAAAACAGAAGAGTTGGGTGAATAATACCCCAACTTGGGAGGTATTTTCTTGACATTTTATGGCCCCAAATGGGCTACACCTCCTCTTTTTTGGTTCAAATCTGCAAAAAACCAGCAAGCAAAACTTGTTGGAAAAGCTGCAAAAGTAACAAAAAATTCAAACAATTTGTGTTAGTAATAACATAAATTTTCCGTGTAAAAAAAAATCAGCAAGCAAATATATTTAAATGACCTATTCAAGAGAGTTAGAATGCCCAAAAAAAGTATGGAAATGTACAGGGAATTATTGCAGAAATTTTAAGAGGCTTGAGTTGGGTGAAGGGACAAATTTCCAGATCTGAAATTTATCCACAAAACCCTTGGGTGACCTGCAAATCTTGTGAAACAAAGCTACAAAAAAGAGAAAATGCGAGTAGATCTTAAAGATGGAACAAAATACTTTGATAAATCCCAAAAAATACTCACTAGATTTACAATATTACTACCATAGATCTACCCAAGCAAAATACTTTGCTTAGAATTTCTACTCTAGATCTATAACAAATACATACACAAAGAAAGAAACCAAACAAGTATCACCTCCAATGAGCAAGATGGCACCAATAAGACTCGCAATGCACCATGGATCCTCCAAAGATTTATTTTATTCCAATAGAAAAAGATTGTTGCAAATACTTGCAACAAGTTTTACACAAGAGCAAGAGCAAATGGGAGAAAGAGAGAAGAGTGCGAGAGGAGTGGGAGAGAATTGGGCATAGTAATAGTACACTGAGAATATATGTGTCAAATGAGGAGGGGTGGGATTTGTTTTATACTTGGGAGCCAAGAGATACCCCTCTTGGATGATCTCCAAGTGGAAATCAAGCAAGAGAGGGTGAACATCTCAAGGGGGGCGCACTTTTAGGGTTTCAGCTAGGTTAGGGTTGTGAGGGTTGAGTGGATAAGAGGGGGAAACACTTTTTAGCCCACCCCATCATCTAATTATAGTATTAGGAGGGAACACTTAGGCTTATGGGGGTGTTTTCCCTTTAATTTTTGAGTTGGGACAAGTTCCTCACCAAGGGGGGCGCAACTTCCCTAGGAGAGATGACAAGTTGTGGTAGTGGCTAGGTGAGGGGGGTGAGTTTAAGTTAGAAAAGTGTTTTTCTAACTTAGGAAAGGGGTTAGGCATCATCTCCCACTCTTTCTCTAACCTTTTTGCTTATTTTACAAAAAATGACATTTTTACTTAGCCAAATTAAAGTAATTAAATTGTTGACTTTGACTCACTAAGACTCCTCATGGACAATGAACTAACAAAAAATGTCCAATTGAGTTGAAACTTGGTCCATGGGTGTATGGGGTCTCATTCCATTTCTTTTGAGTACTCACACCCCTATCAAAATCCCCTAGGACCCAGTTTTTACATTTTTACATCAAAATTAATTAAAATTATCATTAAATGGGTAATTTTGAAAAATAAAAATAAACTACTTAGACTCGAATTCTGCAAGATTCTAGAATATGTCTAGCATGGTCATTTAAAATACTCCTAGACCCTAGTCACCCATTGGTCTCGATCATTAGAATGCCTTTCACCACTTTGGAGGATTATTGGGAGTGAAAAACTCAAGGGTAATTAAAATGGTTGGTTAGGCCAAATCAATTACCTGAGGAAAAAAAACACTCGATGAAAGGACTTCCCTAATGATAAATTCCTAGGAAAATAACCTAAAATATGATCCATGAAGACCCATTACATTATTATCCCACAGAGGGGAGCGGAAATTCCAGAGGGAAAAATTTCCTTGTAGAACCAGTAAGTCTTCAAATTTGTTGCACCATCAAGTATATAGCTTCATGGCACATGGAGTTGACCCCGTAGTTGAAATAGGTGGTCAACAGGTCTCGTTACTACTAAATCAACCAACATATTGATTCAAATGCAGAAGATAAATGCAACAAGACATACACACTCAACATTCAACATAAAAATTGTAAATGACATAATGATCAAAACACTTATCTTTTAAAAATGATTTACACAACCGACTGCAAATGAAGGATGTTCCACCAAGGATGTTTTGCTACTCAAATTTTCTCAATAATAGGTCACCCTTGAGCTATTTCTATGAATCCACAAGGATGGATAGGCTCCTACGGGTGTCTGCAGTCCACTATAATAGCTCAAAACTCAGCAAAACATAGTGACATGACTCCTACAGCAATTCCAACCACCCAACTCTCATCCCCATCAGTCTGCACAAACCAAGGGATGAGATTTCCTTCTTTGCAAAACAGTCCCTCAGACAATCTCCATCCCCTTCAGGGCTCTATCATAGACCAATCAAGAATCTCTCTACCGTGGGATCCATGAAATCTAGCTATAACAGAAGTGCTCATAGAGCATTTACAAATGATCTTTGGGTAATTTCTCACCAGAAATCACTCACAGGCATAACAACCTCATTCTCAAAATAATTACCATCTTTAGCAAGTTGCCTTCAATACATAGTATGTATGGCCACTCTTTTTCAGCACTCAGTTATGGTTTTCCTCACTTCTTGCTAATTGTAAAAACTACTCTTCTTCCTACTCGAATTTCCTCTTCATCGATGCTTCCTTGACTCTTACTCTTCCCACAAGGATGATTACACTCAATCCATGCTATCATAAATGAGTTTGCCGGCTTCCTCACCCAACTTCTCACATGTATTCAATGATTGAGTGTTGAATAAGTCAAAGGGATAAACAAATAAATTACAAATTGAGTAATGAAGGTGGCTTAAGACTCAAGGTATATGGAAACCCCCTCAAAACCCCCATTAAGCCCCCTCTCTTATAGAATCATAGGCCCCCATTACACTAGTCCCTACTTGTCTACAACCAATGGTGTATTTCATTTTATTATTTTTCAATGTACAATGTTTACATATTACATCACTTGGCCCTTGTCCATTCAAAATTTTTACAATTATAATGCTACATTGAGGATCAGAACTAGGGGTGTTGCAGGTTATCAACTATGTCAATAACATAGGTTATCGAAGACACCAAAGTGCACATTGCACCACTTTTACATTCTTCATGGCTTATGGGGACATATTCCCCATTCCAATAATTTTTCACCGAGGTTTGTAAATAAAAACTAGTCACCTTTTTACTTATTGAAGATATGTTGGTTAAACAAGAAACATCTTTCCATTGGGTTGTCTTCTCTATCAATAAAAGGGGCTATCCAAGCCACCAAAGTGCACATTGCACCACTTTTACATTATTCATGGCTTGTGAGGATCCCCATTCCAATAATTGTTCAACAAGGTTCGTCAATAAAAACTAGTAACCTTATTACCTATTGAAGAGAAGTTTTCCTTATTTGTGTCCCCAAGTCAATTTTAAGGGAGGATGTTGAAGTTATGTTGTCTAAGCTCGACTTGTGACCCTAATGGAATGTAAATGTCAATCATTAAACACCCTTAATGGTCCATTGTGGACCACATTTGTGTTAGTGGGCGCCCACAAACACTAATGTGGTCCACAATGGACCAATAAGGGTATTTAATGAATGACATTTACGGTCCATTAGGGCCACAAGTTGAGCTTATCCAACATATCTACAACATCCTCCCTTAAAATTGATTTGGGGAGACAAATACAGAAAGTTGGCATAATATATATTTGACCAAGTAAATGTTCCAACTAAACATTACCCTCCTTCAAGAGAACGACTTCTAAACCCAACAATAACAATAAAACTTAGAAGGAGGGTAATGTTTAGATGTAACATTCACTTGGTCAGATATACTTTATGCCAACTTTCCTTAGTTGTTTCCCCAAGTCAATTTTAAGTGAGGATGTTGGAGAAATGTTGATTAAGATCGACCTGTGGCCCTAATGGACCATAAATGTCAATCATTAAACACCTTTAGTTGTCCATTGTGGACCACATTTGTGTTAGTGGGAACCCACTAACACAAATGTGGTCCACAATGGACCACTAAGGATGTTTAATGAATGAAATTTATGATCCATTAGGGCCACAGGTCGAGCTTAGCCAACATATCTCCAAAATCCTCCTTTAAAATTGACTTGGGGACACAAATAAGCAAAGTTGGCATAAAGTATATTTGACCAAGTAAATGTTACATCTGAACATTACCCTCCTTCTGATTTGTACTGTTAGTGTTGGGTTTGGAAGCCTTAGATTTCTCTTGATGACAAGGTCTTAGTCTTTAGTTAAATATTTTGGCAAAAGACATGCAAAACCACTATCATAGAGGTTAAAATAGAGCACAGTTTGAACATGAACCGAACTTCCTTAGAAGAGTTGGATCTTTGAGGGAGTTCTCTTTAGATGCTCACTTYTACACACACATGAGCAATGGGTTGCATTGAGTGCGAACCTCTCTTATCGSATACAAAAATTCAACCAAAATCCTAAACAAACTTCCCAATATGTGCATGAGAATGTGTTGGTAGCCTAGGAAATTCCAACAAGAGAGGATATTTATGTTGAGAGGAAAAGTATGAGTCAAAGTGTTTAAACCAATGTTGTACATAAGCATGACCTCATGTAGTCATCCATACTCCATTCCAAAAAATGTCTCGGGTTGCTTCTTCTTTATGGAGAGGTACAAAAATGTATTATTTTCTAAGCACTCATGAGTCACAAGGACTCCACTTTCCAACGTCTGGTTTCCCAATGGCCAATATGCCACTTGTAAATGTCCCCTTCTCTATTGACAACCTCTCAAGAAAAATCAAAATAATGGCTCTTCTCTTAAGCTTATTTGCATTTAGTTTGATTATATCGTCATTAGAGAAATCGTTATCGAAGACCCTAGTTGTGACCTAGGTTTCTTGTTCAAAAGTGATGGGTATCTGTAACATACACAACTCCCTCACTAGGTCTTGTTACTACTAAATCAACTAACATATTGATTCAAATGCAGAAAATGCATGCAACATGACATACACACTCAACATTCAATCATAGAATTAAAATTGTAAATGACATAGTGACCAAAACACTTATCTTTTAAAAATGATTTACACAACCGACTACAGACGAAGGATGTTCCACCAAGGATGTTTTTCTACTCGAATTATCTCAACAATAGGTCACCCCTGAGCTATGTATATGAATCCACAAGGATGGACATGCTCCTACGGGTGTCTGCAGTCCAGTATAATAGCTCAAAACTCAACAAAACATAGTGATGTGACTCCTACAGCGATTCCAACCACCCAACTCTCATCATCATCAGTCTGCACAACCCAAGGGATGAGATTTCCTTCTTTGCACCATAGTCCCTCAGACAATCTCCATCCCCTACAGGGCTCCATCATAGACCGATTAGGAATTTGTCTACCGTGGGATCCATGAAATCTAGCTATAACAGAAGTGCTCACAGAATTTGTCAATAACAGGGGTTATCCAAGACACCAAAGTGCACATTGCACCACTTTTACATTATTCATGGATTATGGGGACATATTCCCCATTCCAATAATTTTTCACCAAGCTTTGTAAATAAAAACTAGTCACCTTATTACCTATTGAAGATATGTTGGTTAAACAAGAAACATCTTCCCATTGGGTTGTCTTCTCTATCAATAAAAGGGGCTATCCAAGACACCGAAGTGCACATTGCACCACTTTTACATTCTTCATGACTTGTGAGGATCCCCATTCCAATAATTGTTCAACAAAGTTCGTCAATAAAAACTAGCCACCTTATTACCTATTGAAGATAAGCTTTCCTTATTTGTGTCCCCAAGTCAATTTTAAGGGAGGGTGTTGGAGTTAGTTTGAGAAACTACAATCACCCATCTATATTTTGCAGTCCCTCTTTGTCACACATCATAGAGAGTTACAAGCAAGCATATGTGCTCCATGTCGACTTATGCATTGTCAATCAAAATCTCTGAAAAGGAGTTTTGGAGGGGGTTGGAACATATATATATATATATATATATATATATATATATATATATTCCTAGTTTGTGTTGCAATGGTGGAATGACCAACATTTATACAAGCAAATAGTAAAGAGACATAACTCTTCATCAATTGACATTTAACACATTATTTGATTATCTATTTCTAACTAATTGTTAACCTATTTTTGGTTTATTACAAGTCATCTCGTCCTAAAATGCTTCATCCTCAAAGAATTGGTAAAGACGAGTGCTTTGATTTAAATTATTCATTCTCCCAAGTAGTTTCATATTTCGAAAGATTCCTCCACTTGATAAATTACTTGTTGACATTTGTTGAAAAAATGACTCCGGTTATGATTTCTAAGACAACTTCGGGTTCAAGTACTAGCTTCCCTTCTTCATCTAGAAGGCGTAGTTTTGTGTGTGTACGAATTGTTAGGACCAAATTTTTCATCAAACAAGAAACATGGAAAAAATCAAGTAACTTCCCCTTGTTTCGTATATCTAAAGCATAGGCTACTTAGCCTACTCTCCTTCGGATTTGGTAAGGCCCATAAAACTTGGGTGCAAGTTTATGTTTTTTGTAATTTTTGGGCAAGCTTTGTTTGTATGGTTGGAGTCAGATGAAAGTCTAATATATTGCTTCAAATTCATGATTAGTTCTCTTCAAATCAACTTGTTGCTTGATTTAGTTCCTTGTTTGTTCAATATGAGACTTGAGGATACAAAGGATTTCATTAGAAGTAACTAGGTAGTTTTTCATAGTAGGTGCTTTGAATTTGGTGACAACATACTCTTTTACTAATGGTGGTGGATATCCATATAAAGCTTCAAAAGGGATCATTTTTGTTGTGATAAGTAATGTTGTACCATCATTTTTCAAGGGGTAGCAAATTGTACCACTGTGACTAATTATCATTCAACTTCCTCATGTATCCTTTAAGGCATTTATTTTCCACTTCAATTTGTTGTCCATATGTTTGGGGATGGTATGAAGTGCTCATGGTTAGTGAGATCCCCACTTAGTGTCTTCATGGATACATTCTGGTTATTCAAAGGTGCGTATAGTTGATTTTTATTTGGTCTTAGACTGAAGGCTTGTGGGATTAAATGTAAGTAGTGCAACATCTAATCTACACTTCAATACATTGTGTGTAAATGCTCAAAAATCTTACTACATCTCAAATTTTGGGATCTTAAACACCCTTGACTCACATAATATTAAGTAGTGCAAAGTGAGATAATGTGATGTGTATTGTTTTGTTAGCAAAGGTAAGTGGAAAATGAAGATAAAAAAGCTTCCTTTGGTCAAGAATGTCATACAAATCCTAAGAGTTAAAAATTGTCCAATTATGCGAAAATAAGTGCCCTCCCAACCTACAGGAATAGGCTAATGAAAAAGTGTAACTTTCAAAGTGCTTCACAAGGAAAATGCATACAAACAACAATAAAGTGTTATTGCAACTGCTCATTGGGTTACTAATGTATTGTCAAAATTCAAAAGCAGTAATAGATGAAAGAAAGAATAAATGCCATGAAGGTTTTCAACATTGAATTATTTCATTTCCTTTACAATATCACAAATATATAAATACAAAACTTTCAATAATAACTAAGTTCTAAACTTCAACCATTGTCATGCCCTACATGATTAGGTTTTAACCTTTATTCCAATTTCTTATCACCACAAAATCCACAACTAATATTGATCGAAATGACAAGAAGGCCAAATTATAAATAGTAAACAACCACCATGAAATCAAATTTATTCCAATTTCCCATCACCATAGAATACACCAACTATTGTTGATCGAAATGACAAGGCCAAACAAGAAAATAGTAAACAACCAACTTGTAATCAAATATATGTAAAATATAGTCATGATTTCCTATGGATACTAGATAGAAAGTCATTGAACTTGACATGACACCAACGTATAAATTTGACGAGCACTCCTACCCATCAAATAAATTTTCTATGATGGGTTTCTTTTTAAAACTTCCCTTTGCATGACGTTTTATATTTATGTTTTCCCGCCATTTAAATATTATGTATTATATGTGTTTTTGTAAATTTTTGTTGTGAATGGGGAGATGGCCAAAGGGCACATCCAAACCATGAAGAAGCTCCAAAACCCGCGAGAAACAAAAATTAATAAAAACAAGCATTGCAAAACTTGCTACTATCAACATTGTCAGGAACAAAGATATACTCAAACAATCATGCTTCTATTATAACAACAATTCTCTATACCTTTGTACAAGTACATGTCCAATGGTACAAAGGTAGCACGGCCAATGGTCACAACAATCAAGAATGGAACATGGAAGCTAGATTTCAAATCATCAAGTAGTAGCACGAGCGGTCTACTATCTTTACCATTAGTAGAGTACACCATGTGCTTCCAAGCAGATTCCATTTAAAACCTTCAATATCAACAATTAGGACAAGAGCTCATCTTACCCTCTAATAATGACTTGTTCCACCTTTAGGGTTCAATATCCTCTACTACCAACATTAAAGAAACTACATTAAAACTCTCAAAATCAAACAAAAAATACCTATTTCATCTAGAGAAACAAGAAAAGTTTGTGCATATCTTGCAATCTCATCTCGAGGTCTCTGGGCATAGTCTCTACTTATCTTGAGAGTGAGTCTCATCTCGAGGTCTCTGGGCATAGTCTCTACTTATCTTGAGAGTGAGTCTCATCTCAGAGTCTCAACACCATGGGTGTAGTCTATGCTTATCTCAGAGTTGGAGTCTTAGCCAAAGAGATTGCTCCATTCTTTTATTTTTTATTTTCCTCAATCTGATTTGGAAATGCTTATAATTTCTTATGTGAGATCTCTAAATTATATATAAATATATAAGACATACATCTCTTTAATATATAGAGATAAATAGATATAAATTTTTTTTATATACTTTTAAATATTAAATAAATGTTATCACTCAAAGTGCAGAGTTTAAAATTACCGATATAGATATAACAGTTATCTAAACAAAAAGAGTAAATACCCACGAAAAAAATAAAAATAAATAATACCCAAAAAGAGTAAATACCCGTCAAATTGAACCACTACATGAACCCAAATATGTTGGTATGATTAAAAGGGAAGAATAGTTATTTAATTGTTTTTTCCATTCTACAATCCATTTGACACTCTCATGCACTCATAATAATCAAGAAATAATAAAACCTATTCCATTTACGTTGTTTCATTTATTTTATTATTTATTCCAAAAATCAATTACAATCAACTTTGGCTCAATTCTCCGTTGATAGGGGTGTTGGGGAGGGGAGATGTCACACCGATCATTGTGATAGGTGGCAGAGTAAACACATGAATATCCTATGCAGCAGGCACGTACAACATTCATGTACAGGAGGTGATACGGGAGAGAAGATCACTCTGCACCAACGAGGCTCTGCATCCAAACGAAGGCTCGCCAGGGAATGATGAAGCAAATATGATTAGGACAGCGCAGGGGTTATGGGTCTCCACTTCTAAGCCAGTGTCATTCTCATGGTCACCCCTACAATGCATAAGATGGACCTCCCTATTGCACTCTGTCTCCGCAGCATGCACCAGAGGAACAAGGCAACTTTGAGGGGCTCTGTTGAAGCAACAATTGAAGGGATTGAGGGCTCAAAGCAAAGAATGGAATACAGGGCACCTGTCTTGATCTTTGAAGAAAAACACTTGAAGAAAGAACGAAAGAACGAGAGGAAAGAGAGGCGAGGGTTGATCACCAGAAGAATAATAATGTGGAGAGGGTCGACCCCGACCTACTCAAATATAGAGGAAGGGGAAGGTGCCCCAAGCACAAAGCTCGTGGGAACACTAGCACAAGGGGCCGTAATGCCGAGGCATTCCACATAGCACAAGGGTTTGTAGGTAGCCACAAGACCACCAGAGTTCAAAACTTGGAAACATTGGAGGAGAAGGTTTGAGCCCGTAGAGCTGCCACACGCAAATTGATAAGGAATTGGCACCCATTATCCCAGACATAGGGTTCTCACGGAGCAGAACCACTAGATACCTCTACTAGCACACAGAGGTATTGATAGCTTGCCATATGGCCTCGGCCGCAAAGAAAAACAACCCTCTCCTGAGCACTATCCTGAAAGAGCTACATCAACTCAATGACAAATATTACTGCCTGCCAAATGCCATCTAGGGTTCAGAGCAAGGACCGGAGGACTACGAAGAATCAGGAGACGAGGGAGACACTGAAGACAATCCGGCTTGAAAGAATCCCTAGCGTCCCATCTCCCTTGCAGATGATGAAGATTAGTTCAAAGTCTCTTTGGTTCACTTCTAGCTTTGAGGCTATAGTCTAAATGTTTCTCTTACTGTTATAATAGCATAACATATAGTGGCCAGAGGCCAAGTTATCTCCATTACTCTAAAGATGTCAAGGTTTTTCTGTTTTATAGGCACTACATTTTCAATTTTTGAATATGGTTCTTCTTAATTGACAGAAGGTTATCTGGGAATCAGCCTGAAGGTTTCTTGGTTGAATTTTCAGTCTGCATGTAAATATTTTACTGTGCATATGAACAGATAACTTGCATCTTACTTACCAAAAAAAACTCCGGCTCAATTCCATTTATCGATCCTCAAGTACACCCGTGGTCTTATTGTGTGGCAAACCCATTGCAATGTGTGAAAAGTTCTGCAGTAATCTTTGTATGGTTATGCAAGGACGTTTCTTATGGACCAGGGTTTACTTTTCTGAAGCGAAATTTGGAAAGGGTGTTCGATTCATTGTTCAAGTCTTACAAACAATTTGTATTCTGTTAGGAGTTCTGTAACGCATAAAATGTGTAGTTTTGTTTGGTTTTAGAGGATCTTTGTTTTGCCATTTGTTTTTGTCTATTTTGTTGTTTGTCTCGGAGGATCTGAGTTTAAACTTATTTACGAAAAACACAAATAACAAGATTGACATAAATAGCATACAGTTACATTTGCCAACATTTGCCAATTCTACAAAACCCTTAGCTAAAACATGGACTAAATCTCATGGAAAATCAGTTGTTAAATGTTTCATAAAAGAATATGAATCAATATGGCACATAAACCCGTCCCTACCCTTGGGGAACGTATCCCCTGCACTTCTCCATCCCCGAGGATTGCAGGGAAAACCTCTCTTTCGAAGGGGGCATCACAAGGACGTGGGTAAACTCAACTTAAGAATTCGGACCAACACAGTGGCAAGCCAAGTTGGCAACAACATCATGACCATACCCCATTCGGACCAGTCGGATGTATTTGGAGAAGATATACGGGAAGTGTGAGAAGTTTTGAATGTTAGGATAGACAGTATTGACAGGATGCTGCAGTACAAGCACATGGAAGTAGGCCTCAGTCGGTCCAACGTTTGGCAAGCAGCGCTTGGACTGCCCTTTGATTTGGAAAACAGAACGGAGATGTTCGAAGAGCATTTTGAACAGAGGCGGGACATTATTATTATATAAGACACAAAATTTGTGAAAGTCTTAATTAATTTCTTATATTTTAAAGACAAATTTTAATGGTTAAGTTACCTAACTTCACCTTGTGTAAGACAAATTTCAATCTTCACCTTGTGTAAGACAAATTTCAATGGTTAAGTCACCTAACTTCACCTCGTGTGATGGAAGATTAACTTCACCTCGTGTGATGGAAGATTAAAAAATCGAAAGGATGAATGAACTGGTAATGTCTATCCAACAACAACATGAATGATTTGCTGGTGGAGGCGGTGGCTGTTAGGCTCCGCACATGGACGTTTATTTTAACCTATAAAAATAATAATTTATTTTAACCTATTAATTTAGAAGAGCTAAAATAAAATTAACCCTTCAAAATGTAACCATTCCCCTCCAATTTGATCTGATCCGATCCGTGCTGCTTTCGACGTGAGTTTTCCTTATTATTTGCCTAAATTTCTGGGAATGTGTGATATTTTTGTTTTCCTGATTATTTTCTGGGAATGTGTGATATTTTTGTTTTCCTGATTATTTGTTTAAATTTCTGAGAATGTGTGATATTTTTACTAACCTGTCTATTTATACTAATAAATTATTAAAAAAATTTAAATTTTTGAAAATGTTTGATATTTCTACTAACCTATTTCTGAGAATGTGTGATATTTTTACTAACCTATCCATTTATACTAATAAATTACAAAAAAAACTCAGCAAAGTAAAGTGGGAATGTGTGATATTTTTCTTAACCTATCCATTTATATTAATAAATTACAAAAAAAACTCAGCAAAGTAAAGTGGGAATGTGTGATATTTTTCCTAACCTATCCATTTATACTAATAAATTATACAATTATACAAAAAACTTAGCAAAGCAAAGGTAAACAGATTTGGTAAACTAACTATAACATGAGATTTGGTAAACTAACTATAACATGATCTTTTATATAGAAGATTAACTATGTTACATCATTCATTTTTCTTTAGAGTTACATAATTTATTAAGAGTTTCATTTTTCTTTAGAATTACATAACTTTATTAAGAGCTATAATGTGAATGATAAAAAAATTCCTGAGATATAAATGGTCCATTATATTTAATTGAAAAAATAAAAAAACCTTAATAACTCTGATATCTAAGATTGTACAATTCTCTCCAGAATTCTTTTATGGAGAAAAGAAAATGTACCTGATGAACCTATTAAAATAATGGGTTGCTATAAGATTGTACAACTCTCTCAAGAATTCTTTTTATGAAGAAAAGAAAATGTAACTGATGAATTTAAGAAGAGAGAATTTTTTTTTATGGAGAAAAGAAAATGTACTTGATGAACCTATGAAAATACCCTGTTGCTATAAGATTGTACAACTCTCTCAAAAGATCTTTTTATGGAGAAAAGAAAATGTACCTGATGAACCTACAAAAATAGCCTCTACCGTAGCAACATTTCTTTTCTATCCCTTGAATTGCATTTCTTGCGCCTACCTGTCACATTTCAGAAAAATATGTGAAGTCATAAGATAATTATAATTAGTATTTTTTTAATCAATTTGATTTACTCAATACAACTCTCTTCCTCCTATCATGAAAAAATGCAAATTATGTCTCTGGTGCATCACAATTTGTTAATGAACTCCAAGGAGACACAAATAAATCCCTATCCCGATGCCTACATAAAAAATTAAGGAAAATTTCATAAATTTTTTTTATGAAAATTAAAATTAATATTAAAATTTTTATAAAAAAAATTTATGCAAAATTTAAAAATCTATTTATGACAAGCACTACCATCTGGATCTTTAAGCTACTCCTACCCACTTTTAGAGATAACTATAATTTGTTTCCAGATGCAGAACACGGTCAGCTTACAAAATTTGTATAAAATTTTGGTAAAATACTTGAATAAATTTATAAATTTATTTTATAATTAACATAAAAATTTTGGTAAAATACTTGAATAAATTTATATATTTATTTTATAATTAACATAAAAATTTTGAAACCTATTTTTATCATATTTTATGAGAATTACTGTGTAATACTTGAACCCATTAATATTTAAAAATTTATAAAGAAAAATTATATGTGGGAAGCACTACTTTAAACTACTCCTACTCACTTTTAGAAATAGCTATAATTTGTGTTTGAATGTAGAAGAAAGAACTTCAACTTACAACAAAATTCATATCAGAAATTTAATAAAAAACTAAAGTTATAAATCTATTTTATAATTAACCTGAAAAAAAAATCACAAAATGTTTAAACAAAATTTATTAACCTATTTTTATCATATTTTATATGAAATTTAGTAAAAGTTATAAATCTATTTTATAATTAACCTAAAAAAAAAATACTAAATATTTAACCAAAATTTAATTACCTATTTTTATCATATTTTATCTGAAATTCTATGTATTATGAATACATTGAACCAATTCTTAAAGATAATGGAACCAATTAATATTAAAAATTTTATAAAAAAAACTTATACAAAATTTAAAAACCTATTTATAAGAAGCACTACAATATGAATCTTTAAACTACTTTTACCCACTTTTAGAGATAACTATAATTTGTTTAAGAATGTAGAAGAAACAACTGCAGATTACAAAATTCATATCAAAAATTTGGTAAAAAACTTAAATAAAATTTATAAATCTATTATAATTAACATAAAATCTATTTTTAACATATTTTACTATTTATGAAAAAAAAAATGTCAAAAATTTTATGAAAAACAAATTCCAAAAAAAAAATTAAAAAAAAAAACTAAATCATTAAAGTAGGTTTGTTTTCTGGTAAGATATAAATGCAATAATCGCTAATTAAATTTCCATGGACTCTCTCATGTTTCCTAATCTCAACTGCACAACTTAGTAAGGAATACTATTATTCAGATTCACCAAGCGAATGTAACAGATATTTAAACTAGAAAGCTCGCAATGATTTGCCTCTAAATAGATTAAATCTTACCATAAATTTAAAATGACAGATTTCAGTAAGAAAAAACAAAATTTCAACATAGATGAAAAAATAAATAAGGTTTTCTTTATGGTAACAGAGATGAAAATAAATAAGGTTTTCTTCCTGTTAGCAGAAAGTGAGAAGTAGTAAAATTTCCATGAATTCTGATACAAATTTTCAAATTAACAGAGGATCAAATTAGCAGTAATTTAAGAAACTCACCTCCATAAACTTTGAAGATCCCCGTTAAGCATGAACGTTGGCATATCCCCAAACCCAGTTAATCCTACACAGTACTGCACGCATCAGTTCCTTGTCAAACAAAACCTATAATTCCAATGAGTTTGAAATCCAATCGTGATTTCCATCACTGCAAAATATAAAGTTCATTTTTCACTAACATGCATTAATCAAATCAAATCAGCTCGTTCTCCTAAGTACATCAAAATCTATTCAATAAATTATCTCAAACTACTCATAGCAAGGGAATAATTTATCTTACCTTGGCATAATGTCGATTCAGAATACTCCCGTTGATTTTTTCTGGTCATGTGATGATCTTGCATATGAAACTCACAACGTACCCCAAAAAAATGAAAAACAAAATGCGGTGCACCGCAAAAACACAGAGATAGGCAAACAACCATAGTTCTACAACCAAATCTAACAGATCAGGGCTCGCAAGAAAAATACAAGAAAAAAGCGTGAAGAATGAAGAAAGGATGAAAATAACAAAATATATATGAAAACAAATAAAATAAAATTGTTGCAGCTCAAGCTCATGAAAATAAGGAAATCAATCCGAGATCGATCTGAATAATAGAAGCTATAAGGATCGATCGAAGCCTAGTTTCGAGCTGAATGACCGTTGGAGCATGGAGAGGTTGCTTTTTGCTTTCTTGTAAATTGAAATGGAGTGGTTGCTTTTCCCTTTCTTAAGAACTGAAATGTGGCGGTGCGTTTTTGAAATGGAGCGGTTTCTTTTCCCTTTCTTATGAACTGAAATGTGGCGGTGTGTTTTTTTTATCTTTTATTCAAAGGTGGGCTTGAGTCAAAGGTTGTGTTGTTTTTATCTTTTATTCGCAACAGGTAATGCAAAACCGTATTCCTCCACCACATTGTATCATCATCATTTTCTTGAATGAATGATCAACATCATTGTCACGTACATGCTAACCTGACTTGAATTAAATTATAATGATAATTAATAGCGATTAAAATTGAATCATTCTTGACTTTTTCAAAGGGTTTAAACAAACTTGTGTGAAGAAGAGTAATTAAAAAAGGTGTTGGCTAAACGTTCTATTTTTTTGGGTATTTTTTATCGAAATGGGGCGATGTAAATCTGGACAAAATCGTTATTTTTTGTTGTTTAAATTGCATTTTTTTGATGCATAAATAGATTCAGCGTGCTGAAAAAACCCCAAAGGACTTGGATTATACAAACTTAACCACTCAAATCTGCAGATCTAACCATTCCTCACCGGATTTCGGGCAAAATCAAATGGAAAAAATCGCTAGAAAACTCCCAATAGGTAGAACCTTTAGACTACTCTATTCAAAAAGGCGTTGGCTAAATGTTCTACCTTTTGGGTTTTTTGGTTGGAATGCGATGATGTAAATCTGGACAAAATCACTATTTTTTGTTATTTAAATTGCATTTTTGGATGCATAAATGGATTCGGCGTGCTGATATCCCTGAGGGACTTAGATTATACAAACTTAACCACTCAAATATGTAGATCTAACCATTCCTCACCGGATTTTGGACAAAATCAAACGGAAAAAATCGCCAAAAAACTCCCAAAAGGTAGAACGTTTAGACTACTCTATTCAAAAAGGCGTTGGCTAAACATTCTACCTTTTGGGTTTTTTGGCCAGAATGCGGCGATGTAAATCTGGACAAAATCGCTATTTTTTGTTGTTTAAATTGCATTTTTGGATGCATAAATGCATTCAGCATGCTGAAAAATCCCTGAGGGACTTGGATTATACAAACTTAACCACTCAAATCTGTAGATCTAACCATTCCTCACTGGATTTCGGGCAAAATCGAACGGAAAAAATCGCTAGAAAACTCCCAAAAGGTAGAACGTTTAGAGTACTCTATTCAAAAAGGTGTTGGCTAAACGTTCTACCTTTTTGGTTGTATCACTATTTTATGTTGTTTAAATTGCATTTTTGGATGCATAAATGGAATTATACAAACTTAACCACTCAAATCTGCAGATCTAACCATTCCTCACCCGGCAAAAGCAAAATTGTAAGTTTTTGAATTTATTCTCCATTAAAAAAAATAGAAATTATTGTAAAATTTAAAAAAATTACATTTTCAATAACTGATCATATCTGGATACCCAATTCATGCTCAATGGTCATTTTAACTTCAATATTAGTTGAGGATGGATGTGAATGATGATTAAAATTTAGGATTCAAATCCACTACTTGCCTTTGGCATCCTAAAACCAATTAAAACAAAAATCAACTTTATTCTTATTGGCTTTTATCTATCCTCTAATACAATGTAAATCCCTCACATAGTTCACTTCCACATAATCCTACCACCTTATTGTCATATCCATCATTTTAAGTGTCACTTAATGAAAGCTTCTTGGAGAAGCTTGAAAATGTTGTCTTTATGAATCCAGGTGTTATAAGCATTGTTAATCTTTGTCAACATGAGAATTAACATGGCATTTACTATCCATACTCAATGTGTTGAGATCGCAGCCTCTCCATAATGCCATTCAATTTGTTATCTTTGCCTCCATTTTTTTCTTTGTAAAACACCAAATCAATTAGTCACAGGCTATAGATGTAAATTGTAATGCGATAGGAAACTTATTAGTAGGATTGGTTGCAAATACGTGGCTAGAATGATAGTTTTGAAGAGCAAAGAATAAACTTCAAGTGAACCCAACGAATGAGGTGGTCTCTCTTTCTTCATGTTCTCATATTTCATCTCTCTAAAGGTATATAGCATATTAGTTCATAGTTATTTTTTTGCAATGGTAATACTATATGTCTCTTTGTTATCAATGATGATGCAGTTATAGCGTTGATGTCTAACATATGATTAGTATTTGAGCACATTTGGCGTTGGCCTCTTGACCACTTAGTATGTAATTTATGGCATCCCCATTATTGCAATAGATATTTAATGGCGTTGGCCTCTCGACAACTTAGTATGCAATTCATGGCATCCCCATTAGTGCAATATATATTTAATGGTAACAACATATAGTTAATACTAGAATATAAATCTCTCAACAATCCATCTATATTTTGCATGTTTGCAAGTTCATTGTAAAGATAATGCATAGTTCTGCTTTGTTTCAAAAATAAGTGTGTTAATGATTTTGTTTAGGATAAAAAACTATATTATGCTTAGTGAAATTTTCTAATTTGCATGTTCTTTATTAAGTTTAGATATGAATTTACACAAAATGAACCCTTTCAACATCACAAAATCTAAAATTGGGATTTAATAGTTCAATGAAAATTGTGATTCTATTCATTCAATTTCTAAGTCATCAAACCCTCACGTCTTTGTTCTACAAATTGATCATTCCCCTTGTCTTGATTTTAGGCATCATTAGCTATCACACTCTTTCAATTTATTCTTGTTGTTTCTAGCAACATTGATGTCAATGTGATGCTACTTTGCATATCAAATATTTTGAGAATGCCCCATGGGTCTCTTTCCTTGTGCCTCAAGCCAAAAATTTATGAGATGTATCACCTGCAGAATTAATGCTTGTAGCAAAATTTTTTACCCTTGGGTGAGATTATTAAGCAAGCTATGGAGAATGTAACATAATTTTTGTTATCATCAAATTTATGCATTAGGGATTATATTCTAACATCCACTCTGGCATGCATTTTTACATGGTTTGAGACATAAAGTGATTAATCAATATCCTTAATAAGAATAATGTACGTGGTGGTCTTGATGAATAATGCCCTTTAGCTCTGTGCTTGTATGAAACTTAAAAGCTCCAAATCATAGCATCTTAGCCTAAGAAATAATAAGTGGATGCAATCGTGCTCGATTTACATGTTCCTAGAGGCATATAAAGCAATTAGGCTCTCTTGATGTCTATTATAATGCTTTGATAGAATTATCACCCTTCAACAAAGGCCTCAAGGTTTACTACAATTTCTTCTTTTCTAATGAGATTTACAATAAACATACCAAATGTGCTTGGGAGTTTAAAGGACATTAATTCCCATGGTTAAACATGATTGTTATATGCTCAAGATATGAATACAAGATGTAGTCTTGAAGCATCATATGGATACACAGAGAAAATAATGTCTTCTATGGATGTCCAAAAAAATATTTGATTCTAACATTGTGTATGATGCTTTATATTGTCACTTTTAACACTTTGAAATTTTTTCAAAGAAAACAATAGTGGCTCAATCTATAAGAAATTTATTTATTTTTAATGTACATATTGTTGGTATTGTGGTAGTTGCGGGAGGTATTTACCTCCATGTGTAAACCTGACGAGAATAGAATACTCTGAAAAGAAAGAAGAAACCATAATGAGTTGGCTAATAACCCTAGAAGACATGTCAGCTCAAGAGGATAATTTATATTAGGTTATTAGCCTCCAAGAGAAGAAGTCGGCTAGAAGAAATAATATATAGTGAACAGACAGATACCCAGAATGAGAAGTCGGCCCAAACAGTTAGCCAGAATTACTATAAATACAGGAGGTCAGTCTTCATTCTGGCAGGCAGTCTCAAAATTGCAAAGCAGCACGTGTGCGCACTGCAGTGCCCAGTTTTGTGCGCAGGTTTGGAGGAGAGCTACCATTGCAGATGTTGCATCTAACAGATCATGTTTGGCTTGGACTATCTCTTGGTTAGGGTTTGGACTATCTGATCAACTCTTGTTGGTGCGCTATCTTTGGGGAAAGGTGCACTACCCTTTGTTTGGCTATCTAGCCTAGGGTTTGCTTCCGGAGTGATTCTCTGTCAAGGTTAAGGTGCTCGGAGGGTGGCTTCGGCCTATGGTTGGGTGACAATAGCGATATTTTCAATGATAAAACGAGCACATCCATTATATTCTAATAGGTTATGGGCCCACATCTCCTTCATTCAGTCTAACCACTGGAAAGAAACATAGCCAGAAGGATATTAAGCTCGTTGAAGCACTGTCGTTAGGGTTACTAGCAGGTGCAATTGCAAAAACCCTAATCCTCTCGTTGAGGCACCTTAAGTGAAGGGATTGACCTAAAATCCGGATATATCAGTGCGCCCTAGCCTAGCACATCTCCTGGTACTCTTAGCAAGCCAAGACTTTGAGTTTCTGGTCAAATCTAGGGTTGACCAAGTCAAAGCAGCCATGACTTATTCTATGAAGTCAGAAAACAAGTTAGATGGAGCTTCTAAATTTAGAGCATGGAAGACAAGGATTGACCTCATCCTTGCCAAGAATAAAGTGTTGGATATCGTGAAAGGAAAGATTGTGAAACCATAGTTTGAAGAAGGAAAAGAGAAGGAACCGCAGAACGTTGCAGTTATGGAGAAGTTCAAAGACAGTGACATCAATGCTATGAGTATCATAGTGAAATCTATAAAAGACCATTTGATAACCTACATATCCCATCTTGAATCATCGAAGAAGATGTACAATGCCCTAACAAACCTCTTCTCAGTCAGAAACATTGGACAAATAATGAGTTTGAAGAATGAGCTATGTTACATGAAGATGAATGATGATGACAACATAACATCATACTTTGTGAGAATCTCTCAGTTAAGAGATAAACTACAATCTATTGAAGAAATCATTTCAGAGAAGGAATTGGTAAACATAGTACTCAATGGTCTTCCCAAGACGTGGGATGCATTTGTCGCAAGCATGAACACAAGGAAGGAGTATCCTACATTTGAAGAAATTTGGACTTCTTGTGCTCAAAAAGAATCCAGGATTAGTGCAAAAGAGAAACCCCAAAAGAAGTACGATGATCAAGCCTTCACAACAAGGTTCAAGAATTTCAGGAACAAAAGGAAGTTTGGTTCAAGGAAGAAGCCAAATCAAGAGAAAGATATTTCAGAAGTACAATGCTTCAACTGTCGAAAGTATGGTCACTACAAGAATCATTGTCCCGAGCTAAAGAAAAGGAAGGGGACACATGAAACATCAATTGCCGAAGAAAATGAACCTACAAAGAAGACCAAGCAGGATGAAAGAGACTTCTTCTTCTAAAGGTAACAATACTCTTCTTAGTTCTTGTACATATCTTGTTTGCATAATCTCTATACATATCTTGTTTTCATAATCTCTATACATATCTTGTATATCTATCTCTTAGAAGATAATACATTCCAAGAAGAAATATACCTATGGAACAACAACAAGATAAGGATTGCTATCATTATACAAGTCAGACAATATACATGAATGGATGAAATACATAAAAAAAATCATGTGGAAGATATTACAAGAGACTTAGAAAAAGTAAGACAAAAAGAAGTCAGCCCCAAGAGAAAATTGGAGAAAGACCTATAACACTTTGTAGAAGAGAATAAGGATGCAGACGTAAGCCTGGACTCTCCTAGATGGAGGGAGTCGATTATATATCACCAAAAAGAAGAGCATGCATACATGAAGCAAGGATTAGGAGGGAG
This sequence comes from Picea engelmannii, assembly GCA_009831015.1. Lineage (NCBI taxonomy): Eukaryota > Viridiplantae > Streptophyta > Pinopsida > Pinales > Pinaceae > Picea > Picea engelmannii. Next base: position 366,582 of record ML780447.1, on the reverse strand, counting down.
CTAATCCTATGATGAATTAAATATGATGAAGTATATATCCATGGTAGCAAACATGAAAAGAAGTACATGTTCAGTTCAACCTTAGAAGAAGACCTCTTCGAAGAGAAGCTCTAAAGTATCCCTGGTTGTACATCCACATCTATGATCCTATGATGAAGAAAGAAATGGAATCTTTAGGGAATGGAATCTACTCCATGGACCGAAGAGCTAAAGAAAAACATGAGGAAGAACATGAATATTCCAAGAAATAAAGAGAAGCCAGAACAACCAGTCATTGTATTAAGAATCACAAGATTACCAGCCTGATATGAATTCACTAAAATCAATCAAGCAAAGGAACTAAAATTTGTGATGAAGAACAGTGTATATATGTAATCATTGCAAGATCCAGAACTAGAGGTTATCCCAGATGGAGGGAGAAGACTATGATGATTACTTGTTCCAGTAAACCAGAAATATCTCTACATGAGTCATTGTATCATCCGCAATATCCATGGGTTGAAATTTTACATTAGATAAATGCAAAGATTGTTCTCCTAAGCAATTGAACAAAGAGCGTGTGAAGAGAAACCTCAAGACTTTGAGGCATACCAGAAAGAGACCCTTGTATGTAGATGGAAGAAGATAACTTGGTGGAGAACCTCCAGTGCACAACAGAAGCGTGGTGAAGATTTTATATAATAGAGATATTGTATCAAGATGATTACTCAGTAGATCAGATCTCATGATGACAGAAGAAGTGACACATGGATATGTTCCAGTTTTCCAACAATGATATACTTTATTGATCAGAGCTACATGAATCCTTCAGAGAAAACCAGTGTTCCAGACCGAAGTACATTTGAAATCAAGCACTACATTATCCGTGATGAAGTCCAGAAAGGAGAAAGAGGTTCTCCAATATATATCTCCACAGATGAGAAGATAAGCAAACATTTTGGTAAAGCTTCTGTCCAAGATGAAAGAGTTTGCATACTCATGCTGGAGCTCATGGAGACGACCTCCTTATTGAAAAAGGAAGACTCCCAGGTTGGGAGGGAGCACTGATGTATTATTGGACAATCATTTTTTTAGTTCGAAAAATGGTCCAGGATGAGCAAACTCTTTCCAGTTCAGAAAGTGGAGTGAGATTTCTTATGGACAGACATTTTCCAGTTCAGAAAATGGTCCAGATTGTTGATGTACCATAGACATCGACTTCCCATTGTGGTTAACATGGGGAGTGGTCTAGGGCAGTCTCTCTTCTTGAGGGTTACTCAAGAAGACTAGCCCGCCTCGTCGGACAACGATGTCTCATTGTGGTTAACATGAGGAATGGTTCGTTTTGGAGGTTGGTACAGGACAATCTTTTCCTCTTGTGGTTAACAGGGGAAATAGTCCAGACAGTGATTCCTTAGGGTGGATTCATTCTCCCCAGGTTTCACTTTGTTTAGTGCCGGAGGAATGGCCCAAGGTGGCGAATGGTCTAGGCTCAACAATCAGGGACAAGCATTCCTTAGGGAAGATTCATTCTCTCCAGGTTACACTTTGTTTAGTGTCGGAGGAATGGCCTAGGGTGAGGAATGGTCCAGGCTAAAAAATCAGAACAATTATTCTTCCTTGCTTGAGAAGAATAGTCCAGATAGCTCATTATTGATGTCTTACTTTTTGAGGGCAGATGCTCTTCCGAGATCTCACAGATGTGAGTGGAAGAATGGCCTAGATGATTCAGTTTATATCATAACATTGTTTCTGTGCAGGTTGATATCAAATGATTGTTATGAAGATTGTATGACAGTAGATGTATACTACTATGGTGGATGTGTTCCATTGTTTGATCAAGTACTTGTGTGTTACTTGGTGTGGTAGTGTACCACCGGATTGTAGTTATGTACTACTATGGATAGACACAATTGTGGTCTATTTTGTTCTGATTGCCTTGAATAATATCAGCAGTATTGGAAATGATTATCAGCTAGATGGATGGTCAAAGGACAGAGATTTCCCACATGGAAAATGGTTCAGAACATTTACTCTTCTAGGATATATGTCCAGATTAGAAGAATGGCTCTTGTATCACTCTGTGGTGTGAGTGACTTATCCAGCATCATGTCTTATTGTATGGTTTCGAGAGATGATATGGCTGATGAAACTGATAGTGATGATGGTGCTCATGATTTAGTCATGAGATAGTCTATACAACTATGTTGATGCTACCGGGTGAATGGTATGTTTGTTCTCAAGACCATTACTTGTAATACCTCCCTAGCTAGGAGGGAGTGTTGATATTATGGTAGATGCGGGAGGTATTTACCTCCACATGTAAACCTGATGAGAATAGAATACTCCAGAAAGCAAGAAGAAACCATAATGAGTTGGCTAATAACCCTAGAAGACATGTCATCTCAAGAGGATAATTTATATTAGGTTATTAGCCTCCAAGAGAAGAAGTCGAACAAAAGAAATAATATATACTAAACAGAAAGATACCCAGAATGAGAAGTCGGCCTAGGCAGTTAGCCAAAATTACTTTAAATATAGGAGGCCAGTCTTCATTCTGGTAGGCAGTCTCAGAATTGCAGAGCAACACTTGTGCGCATTGCAGTGCCCAGTTTTGTGCGCAGGTTTGGAGGAGACCTACCATTGCAGTTGTTGCAGCTAGCAGATCACATTTGGCTTGGACTATCTCTTGGTTAGGGTTTGGATTATCTGATCAGCTCTTGTTGGTGCGCTATCCTTGGGGAAAGGTGCACTACCCTTTGTTTGGCTATCTAGCCTAGGTTTTGCTTCCAGAGTGATTCTCTATCAAGGTTAAGGTGCTCGGAGGGTGGCTTCGGCCTATGGTTGGGTGACAATAGCGATATTGTCAATGGTAAAATGAGCACATCCATTATATTCTAACACGTATAACCCATCATAAGGTCACATTTGAAATTACAAAGTATGTTTACTATTATTTTCTTTGAAATTACTGTGTATTACTTCATGGTTGGTTAATTTTAATGTGGTAAAAAATCAGAAGGCCAATATTTTTTTAGAGTAAATATGTTATAAAGTGTATACCTAGTTTATTATTGTCAATTGAAGTAATAGTACTTTTACAACTTTTCATAATGAAATGGTTGTTTGAATATATACCCTTCAACTTGAAATTAAGTGTAGACCTTAAAATTTGATAACCGATGACTAGTATGATTACTCTATGATTACTCTAGTGCACTTATTATGATGAGGATAAACCATATACATCCATATGTGTTCATTCATGCACATATGATGAGAAGAGAAATCATTGCTCAAAACTTAGATGGCACAGAGATTGAGTTGAGAGAACACAATCATTTTGGCTATTTTGGTATAAAAATGTTTGGCATTATCATACATTTGATTTAGTGGTAAGGATCAGACTATTATGGAAAAATAAGGTATTCTAAACATTCTATGAATTTGACCTTTTTTGTATGCTCAAAATAATGGGAAGGAAAACCATCATATTTAGTTTAAAATCCAACAAGAATCATTTTGGATTGATGGAATTGCACATATCAATCATTTACATTGCTAAATCAGGTTTCAGTAGGTATTCAAGGGTATTGAATCCATTTTTGCATTAAAAATAATGATTTCAACAATCCAAAATTGAAATTTCAACAACAATTTTATAGTAAGATTTGAGTGATGACAAATCAGAAAAGGTCAAAATTGTAGAATGTTTAGCCTTCTTTTGTAAAAAGTAGAGTAGGTTTAAAATTTGGTAGGCATAGAATCCTTCTATGTGTGGTGTTTGATCTTGAGCTGAGTACCCTCTATTATCAAAGATTGGATTAACATATTTTCCACAAGGGAAGGTGCTTGACCTTCCAAAGTTAATTTCCCTCCATCATCAAAGGGACTTAATACATGTAAGACAAGCCGAATTTATTTAAACGGATTTTAATAGGTTATTTTATCTCTTATCGAATGATGGTATTCCCTCCATCATCAAATGGGTTCAACACATGTTCGACAAGATAAATTGTTTCACATCATAGTGTTGGTTTCTCTCTATCTTCAAAGCGGCTTAACATGTATTACAAGTCAAATTGGTTTGAGTGGATATTAATAAGATGCTTTATCATTTATCAAATGATGGTCTTCCCTCCATCATCAAAAGGGATTAACATTGGTTTCCCTCCATCATCAAAGGAACTTAACACGTGCCATGCAAGTCAAATTGATTTGATTGAACTTTAATACGATAATTTATCAGTTATCAAATGACAAGCTTCCCTCCATTATCAAAAGGGATTAACACATTACTAACAAACCAATTTGGTTTAAGTGGACCCTGATATGATAGTTTATCATTTATCAAATACTAGTCTCCCTACATCATCAAAGGGGCTTAACACATGTTCGACAAATGAAGGTGTTTCACCTCCTAGAGTCTTGTTTCCTCCATCATCAAAGGGGCTTAACACATGTCCAATTAACCAAAATAGTTTAAGTATACCTCAATAGGATACTTTATTCGTTATGGGTGGGTGCAAGCTAATGATGGTATCTCATGACGTGTTAGTGGCAATGCAAACATAGAAAAACAACAATTTGTTAACTATGAGGGATTATTCAAGGTACTTTTACAATGAATTTGAATATGGTGTAAAATTATGAAATGTAGGACACTAGATTAGCTTTCCGAATATATAATTTTCTTTATATAATTTGTGTATAACTATGTGAAATTTGAGTTTTCTAACAATTGTATGTTATTTTTCAAGCAAAATATAATGCATATGTTTCTATTAATGCATGTGTTGAGTACCTTGACGATGAAATATATTAAAAAAAAATTGTAGACTTGTAGAGAACACATTGTTCTAGTGCGGTGTATTTTTTCAAAATTTATAATATTGATTTTGTATATTTTTTAAATTATGAAAGTCATTATATCCATGAAATTAGAGGGCCTTGTGTTAGTGCACAGTACAAGGGTCTTAACATTATCAAACATTTTTTATTTTTATTTTAGATTGTATATCTCAGTTTATTCTAGTGCAACATATAACTTATTTTAAAAATGGTTAATGTGATAAAAAGTTATAGCATAAATAACAGAGGTATGTATTTTAGGATTCATGTCAAGACAAAAATATATTAAAAATAATAAACAATATTTATTTATTTTTAAATTGTATATTTGGAATATGTATAGTTGACTCTATATGTATCTGTAGTTTCATTGACTATGGATTTGTGTAGCCTATACAAAATTAATGTCAAAATAGAGCTATTAAAAGTTATGTAGAAAAATGAAAGTTATCCTTGAGAACGTGTGCGCATTCCTGAGAAGTGCACATGCTCAGAAACGCACACATGTTCCTAAGCATGAGCATGTGCATGTTCTTGTGCCTATATCCTTCAATCCTTTTTCCTTTGTCTTCATATCAAAGGTAATGTCTAGGTTCATTCATACACACATATACTCTAAATAACTGACTCTGTAGGAGACCTTAGAGTTAGAGTAAGCCCCACCAAGGGAAGACAACTAGAGCACTTAGGTAGTGATAGTGAATCACTCGTTACACACCTTTGAAGTAACCAAAGAGCATACCAAAAACAACAACAACAAAATTGTTCAGAGGCTCCTAGGCCCCCCTATGACCCCTGGCACAACGAACATGGTGTGTGACATATTATTTTTAATACCCTAGGACACATACCCACTACTCAAAACCACCTAGTGGCACCAACATCCCCAACCATAGGACTTACCAATGAAAAACACCTTGAACTCATGCATCTAA